>BQNB010049079.1:0-37208 GCA_026074375.1 Tanacetum coccineum | reverse complement strand
TAAGTCTAGATTTTATAGCTTATTTAGATGGATAATAAGTAGATTGATAAGTCCTTTAAGTTTCAGAGTCTAGTTTAGCTTATTAAAGTTTTCAGCCTACTTGGATTTTGTGTTACTTTGCTTATTTCCTGAGTTTGCTTATTTCTTGGTCGATTTCAGTAGCATAAAAGTAGTTTAAGCTTTAGTTTCTTCTCATTTATAGATTAAGCACATCATAAGCTCTTTAGAACTTCTTTCCTTTTTCATTTTGATCTAGTTTTGAGTTTTTTATAGCTTATTTTCTAAAACCAAGGGTTAAGCCCTCCTTTCTGTAACAGCTTAAAAGATAAGCTCTTATTGAGCTTATTTGAGATTTTCAGCCCAAGTAACCTTTATTAATTTTGTTCCCACTAGATTCCTTTACAACTTTGCTTCTTTGAGTTTTTCATACTAAGCACTTTTCAAATTTCACCTTAATTCGGGCCTTAGCTTGTCAACGGGGTAGATTCTCAGGGTAGAAAGTGTAACTTTTCAATCTTAGTTGTTTTTCAGTTAGTCCCTCCGTTAATTTGTTAAATACCAGTTAGTCCTTTTCCTTTTTGCACCATTAGTCCTAAGATTAAGTAGTTAATTAAGTTTTATAGTTTTAATTAGTGATTAGGTTTAAATTTTAATTAGTTTAATTGAACTTTTATAAAAAGATAAAAATTAGGGCTTTTATTTTTAACAATATTTTTAACAATTTTCGGCACTTTTTCTAGTAAAATCTTTAAGTTTACATTTTTTAAGGATTAAAATTTGTTTACTTGCTTAATTGTCATTATTTGTTGCTTCTTAATTAGTAGTAATAGCTTATCCAAAATATCTTTGTTCCATTCAAATCAGAATCCGAATCTAAACGTGGTTTCAATTTCACTAGTCGTTGGGGAACCCGGGTGATCATATACATGCCGGTTTAAACATACGTATATTATATATATTATATTATTTTTGTAAGTTTTAACTTTTTACCTTAGTTAAAGGTGAATAGTTGGAATTTACCTAAGTAGTATTTTTATTATATATTTTATAGGTACGTAAAACTACGAATCAGGCTTACTCTTCTACAAGTTCTAACTTTGAGGTATCTACTGATTCAAACTGTTCATCATCTTGTTTGGAAAATGTTAAAATTCTTAAAGAACAAAATGAACAACTGTTAAAAGATTTAAGGACATCTAAGATAAATGCTATTACTTATAAAACAGGTTTAGAGTCTATAGAAGCAAGACTTCTAGTGTATAAGAAAAATGAGTTTGTTTATGAGGAAGATATCAAGGTCTTAAAACGTGAGATTCATTTAAGAGAAGTAGCCATTACAAATCTTAGGAGGAAGTTAGATCTGGCTCAAAAACAAAAAGATGAAATTCAGCTAACAGTAGAAAATTTTGAGAATTCATCTAAAAACTTAAGCAAACTACTAGATTGTCAGATAGTTGATAAGTGCAAAACAGTTTTAGGGTATAATGTTGTTTCACCTCCCTATACAGGAAACTTTTTGCCTCCAAAACATGATTTGTCATTCTTTGGTCTAGAAGAATTTATGAATGATCCTATAGTTATAGTGAGCCTACAGTTAAGAAGCCTATAGTTAAGACTAGTGAAGCGAAGGCTAATAGTGCAGACAAGCCTGAGGTTGTTAGGAAAAATAATGGTGCTCCAATTATTAAGGATTGGGTGTCTAATAATGAGGAAGAAGATGTCCCTCACTGAGCTTAAGAAAGAAGAAGAACACAGTTAAGCTAGTTTTGCTAAAATAGAGTTGTTACGCTCGATCTGACGCGCTAGCTGACAAGTAAAATCTCCTAGAAAAAACAACTTGTTTAAACAAGGTAATCAAAATAGGTAGAACCACATAGTCCTAGATGAAATCTCGCTATAAAAACACGAGAATAATATGATGTCTCAAAGATTAGGAAGTAATTTTGAGATGATTAACAAAGCTTGCTATGTGTGTGGAAGTTTTGATCATCTGCAGTATGATTGTGATAACCATCAGAGACAGCTTAAATAGTAAAAAGATGGTAAAACCAGTGTGGAACTATACTCAAAGGGTGAATCACCAGAATTTTTCTAGAATGACTCACCCCATTCCTAAAAGGAACATGGTTCCAAAAGCAGCATTAATGAGGTTTGGCCTAGTATCACTTACTACTACTAGACCAGTTAATACTGCTCAACCCAGAACAATAATGAATAGTGCAAGACCAATGACAAATGTTTTTAATAAAGCACATTCAACTGTTAGAAGGCCCATTAACAACAAAACAACAACCAAAACTGGGGGGGGGGGTATTTTAATAGAGGGTTAATACTGTTAGTGTAAGAAATGATAAAATAAAAAAAACTGCTAGGCCAAAAGCAGTAGTTAATGTTGCTAGGCCAAAAGCAGTACTTAATGTTGTTAAGGGAAACCAGGTTAATGCTGTTAAGGCCTCAGCTTGTTGGGTTTAGAAACCAAAGACTAAAGTTATAGACCATGTTTCTAAACACAACAGTGCATCAACCATTCTAAAAAGGTTTGATTATATTGATGTACAAGGCAGATCCAAGTCAGTGATGGCTTGGCTCCCCAAAAGAGACTGATTTTCTTACCTTATGTGCAGGGTAATGCACAACAAGATTTAGATGAGAAAGGAGTGATTGACAGTGGATGCTCAAGGCACATGACAGGGAACATGTCCTATCTTACTGACTTTCAAGAAATTGATGGAGGATATGTTACCTTTAGAGGTAACCCCAAAGAAGGGAAAATCACACACACACACACACAATCAAAGACGATAATTTAGATTTTGGAGATAAGTGTATTCTGTGTAAGAGAATTACAATTTAACCTCTTTAGTGTCTCACAAATGTGTGACAAAAAGAATAGTGTTCTCTTTAACGACATTGAATGTATTGTTTTATCTCTAAACTTTAAGTTAACTGATGAAAGACATGTTTTACTTAAAGTTCTTAGAAAGAACAATATGTAAAGTGTTGATTTAAAGAATATTGTTCCTAAAGGAGGTCTTGTCTCTTTGCAAAAGCCACATCTGATGAATCTAAACTTTAGCATAGGAGACTTGAACACATAAATTTCAAAACTATGAATAAACTGGTTTAAAGAAATTCTGTAAGAGGTTACCTTACCCAACTTTTGAAAATGATCAAACATGTTTTGCTGACAAAAGGGAAGCAACATAGAGCTTTTGTAAGTCAAAACAGTAAGCCAATCAGCCAACCTTACATATGTTGCACATGGATATGTTTGGTCCAGCATTTGTAAAAACGCTAAGAAAAAGATGTATTGCCTAGTTTCATAGATGATTCAGTAGGTTTAGTTGGGTTTTTCATTTTAGCTACTAAGATAGACTAGTGTATTCTTAAGTCCTTTATAACTGGAGTAGAAAATCTAATAGATCAAAGGGTTAAGGTAATTAGGTGTGACAATGGAACTGAGTTCAAGAATAAGGAGATGAATCAGTTTTGTGAGAGAAAATGTAAAAAAGAAATTTAAGTAGAAGAACTCCTGACAAAATGGAGTAGCTGAGAGGAAAAATAGAACACAATTGAGGCAAGCTAGACAATGCTAGCTGATTATAAGCTACCTACTACTTTTTGGGCTGAAGCAGTTAATACTGCTTGCTATGTGCAAAATAGGGTATTGTAAACTAAGCCTCATAACAAGACCCCTTATGAACTTTTTCTTGGTAGAAAACCAGCTTTAGGCTTTATGAGACCATTTGGGTGTCCTGTTACAATTCTCAATACCATAGATTACTTAGGCAAGTTTGATGGTAAGGCTGATGAATGATTCTTTGTTGGGTACTCAATCAATAATAAAGCATTTAGAGTATTCAACAGTAGAACTAGGATAGTTGAAGAGAACCTACATGTCCAGTTTAGTGAGAATACACCTAATATTGCAGGAAGTTAACCAAAACTGGCTTTTTGATATTGATGCACTAACGCGCGCGCGCTGATCGCGCGCGAGTGAATTATAAGCCCGTTATTGCAGGGAAATACTGCTATTCTATATGGAATGCAGGTACAAAAGCAATATGCGATATCTATCGACTCTGGTAAAGATAGGAATGAGATATACCATGGCAAATATTACATTATCTAACCATTGTAGCCCCTGCTGATCCACTATTCTCTTAAAGTTCAAAGAGTTCTCCTGATGCTAGATTCAAACCTTCAAGTGATGGTGAAAAGAAGGTTGATGGTGATCCAAGTAAAGAGGATGAAAGAGATGATCAAGAGAAGGATGATAATGTTAACAGCACTAACAATGTTAATACTGCTAGTGATGGAAACAGCACTAACAATGTTAATGCTGTTATTTACACTTTAATGCTGCTGCATAGAAGTTAATGTTGTAATGGGTGCAAAACACAGCATATGAAGCAGAGCGCGCGAGTGATGATCTTAATAATTCCTGAATACACACGAAGATATGAGCCTATTCCCCAATGATGCGAGTGACAGATGGTTGTGCAGGAGGCTGAACATTAAATAATTTGGATGCATTTATGCTTGTCAGTCATATCCAACTACAAGGAGGACATAAAGATCATCCAGTATGAAACTAATATTGGAGACTATAAATTCAGCACCCACAAAAGAAGAAATGACAAAGAAATTTGGAAGAACATGGTATGGTTAAGTTCATTCAGCAAAGAACAAACCATAAAGACTTTCAAATTGCATGTTTGCTGCTTTTTTATCACAAGAAGACCCCTAAAAGGTAATTCATCGGCACCTAAATATCCAAGCTGGATAAAAGCATGGAGGATGACTTTACAATTCAAATTACAAAAGGTTTGGACCCTGGTGGATTTACCAAATAAAAAAAAGGGCTACTGGGACTAAATGGGTTTATAGGAACAAGAAGGATAAAAGAGGCATTGTGATAAAGAACAAAGAAAGATTGGTTGCTCAAGGGTACACACAAGAAGAAGGGATTAACTATGATGAAGTCTTTGCCCCTATTGCCAGAATTGAAGCAATTAGGCTATTCTTAGCCTATGCCTTATTTAAAGACTTTGTGGTGTACCAAATGGATGTCAAGAGTGCTTTTCTTTATGGTAAGATTGAAGAGGAAGGCTAAGTTTGTCAATTACCTAAGGATTTAAGATCCAGACATCCCGTAAAGGTATACCAAAGTAGAAAAAGAGCAACTTTAATGACTGCCATCAAGCTTCCCAGAGCTTGGTTATGAAAACATTGGCCAACTTATTGTTGGACCAATGGGTTCAAAGAGGAAAAATATACAAAACTTTGTTTATCAGAAGGGACAAAGGTGATATTTTACTAGTTTAAGTGTATGTAGATGATATCATTTTTGGTTCTATAAAGAAGTTATTATGCACAGAGTTTGAGAAGATGATGCATAAGTTTCAAATGAGTTCTATAGGTGAACTCACTTCATCTTAGGCTGCAATGTAAAACGCGCAGTGTAGATGGGATATTTATCAGTCAAGACACGTATGTGACTAAGATTTTAAAAGAAATTTGGTTAACTGATGTCAAGACAGCAAGCAAACCTATGGAAACTCCCAAAGGATCTGCTCATGATGAAGATGGTAAAGAAGTGGATGTTCATTTATATAGATCAATGATTGGTTCATTGATGTATCCTACTTCTTCAAGACCTGATATTATGTTTGCAGTGTGTGCCTATGCAAGATACAAGTCAACCCAAAAGTGTCACATCTTTATGCTGTGAAAAGAATTTTTAGATACTTAAAAGGTCATAAATTAGGTCATTGGCATCTAAAAGATTCACCTTTGTTTGTAGCATACACGATAGTGATTATGCTGGAGCAAGTCGGATAGGAAGTCCCAACAGAGGTTGTCAATTCCTTGGGTGTAAATTGATTTCATGGCAGTGCAAGAAGCAGATTGTGGTTGCTAATTCTACAATAGATCCTGAATATGTAGCTGCTTCAAGTTGATGTAGCCAAGTGCTTTAGATTCAAAATCAATTGCTTGATTATGGGTATAACTTTATGCATACAAAGATCTATATTGATAATAAGAGTACTATATGCTATATTTCTCTCTATCTACCCTGTTTTTTATTCAAAAATAAAGCATCATTGAGATTTACTAGCTCCTAGATCTCTCTTTATAAGATTACAATGAAACTAGAATGCTAATTCACATGAGCAGCGCGTGCTCGATATCCGATACTGACAAGAATATATCTCTACAAATCTAGATTCTACAATCTCTGCATTTGATGTAATTAGATTCAATATTTGATTGGCGAGCTGAGCAGAGGGAATGATCTAAAAGCTTTAAAGTCTTGATTAGAAAATGGTGAGAATAAAAAACAGATATGAGAGATGAGAGTGGTAAAAAACAAACTCTCTTTTCTATCATAGTTGCGTAGGATTTTATCTTGAGCCCTCTCTCTATCTCTCTCTCTACTCTACAAGCAGCGCGTGTGCGCGTTCAAGATCCATTAAAAAGTGGGATCAACAGTGTATTGATGGATTTCTCCTCCGCTTTTAAGAAGTTACTACTGTTTAACGTTTTAATATGTGTTTTCATCATTGAAGTTGTTCTTTAGTTCGAACCCTACTCAGCCTTTCTCCAAATAGATATCGCATCAACAACCGGTGTCTTATGTTCGAAAACCCCCACTATATCCGCTGCTAACGGTTGTGGGTTATCGCGACAACACCTTTTTTCGCGGTCTACAAAGCCTAAAAAAAAAAAAGAAATAAAAAACACACAAAATAGAAGAAAAAAAAAAAATAAAAAAGGAAACAAAAAAAAAAAAAAAAAAAAAAAGAAAAAAAAAAAAAAAAAAAAAAAAAGAAAAAAAAAAAAAAAAAAAAAAAAAAAAATAGAATCCAAAAGTCCCATATTTGCAATCATCCACCTAGCCACGCTCCTATTGATAATGCCTACGAACCTTGATTCCACTACATAGTTTTAATCCTTAGTTGCGACCCCCATCGATCTCCTCTTCAACATGGATACCCAACGATTAAAACATATATAGCGGGGTCGATTATATTTTTTGCGAATGCATGGCATTGGCACGAAATATAATGCTTTTGCATGTAGAAAAGCATCATTGCTGGAGTTTGATGCATCGAAGTAATATTTTTGATGAAGGGAAAATTATCCATTTAGTCACTCTAGATTATCAGTTAAATCATTGGAGATATAGTCATATATTTCATTTAACTTCATATTTTTAATGAATAAAAAAAAAACACAACTGGTTAATAATGGGTATGACTGGAGAGTAATAGGGTAATGTGTATTGTCGTTAGTGGTAAATGATATTTTGAGATAGTTTGTGTTTTGGTTGGTTTTGATAGAGGTGGGGATGGGACGTAGAGTGGTTCTTAGGTGTATAAAGAGTTGGCGTCATCTGGCGTTAGCTTTAGGTTTTCCTTATAAACCTTGGCTTAAGCAAATAAACTATATTAAATAAAATCACTCTTGTTCTTCACCAGTTTTAAATATCCAAAGCCATAGGATTTGTGAAAAGCTTGGCCCCACAAAAGGTAGGTTAAAGAACTAGCTAGGGCATTTTTCACACCGGTCAAGTCAAAATTAACTCCTATTTCTCACCAACGGATTACCAAAAAGTGGTGTTTTTCCCCAAACACTAAGCCTTTCTTTTGAGCTCTCTTGTAACAAAAATTTAAATTTTCAACTTTTTCCATAAAAAAGATAATTCAAAAAGTTCAAACAAGGTTGCGGAAGTGCCAAGTCAATATCGAAGATATCCTCCCCAAACTAAAATGAAACTTTCCTCAATGTTTAAAAAAAAATAAGGTTAAAAAAAGGAATCTTTAACAAAAATTCTAAGGACATGCCAAAAGAATAGATGTTAGTTCGATAAAGACAAGGATAAAAGATTTCCCACTTTATGAAGAGAAGATTGGAGACCATCAATGGAAATTGTGGGCATTGCTTTGTCCTTCCACAAATTTGAACCATGAGTCTTCCAAAATCCGGAAAACCTAGACAAATAAGCACAAACAACCAACAAGAAACGAAAAAGAACAAGCTTCCCTCTCATTTTTTTACATTGTTAGCTCAAAAACATCTTTTAAAACGGCTTAGTTTTTGTTTAACCAAGTACAAGCTATACTTTACCTCCCGAAATTGATTTGACCTTGGGGAAAACAAAGATAAAAATCAAAGAAAATATAAAAGGATAAGCAGTGGGGTGCCTCCCACGAAGCGCATTGTTATATATAGAGTCCCCTTCGCTTACTCTTCCCAACTAGATTATCATGGTGGGTAATAATGAGGGTGAAGAAATTCCAAGAGATGGAAACCTCCCCAAACTAAGGATGAAAGATATACCGTAGCATTTTTGATTCCGGGTTCAAAAAACTTTTTAGAAAAAATTTTCAAGAGAGAAAATGTGAACCCGGACAATGCTTTGGTAACATGAAAGTCCATTAAGGGTGGGTGGAGTGGGTCAAAAACATCAAGAGTCAAAAGAGCTTTAGATGGTGCTAACTCTTTTGAACTCTTGTCCTTAAAAGTATCCTTTTCAAAAGATTTCTCATGAAATGTTATCCCCGGGTCAAATATCTTTCCCTGAACGATCATGGGGATAACATATCCACGAGATTAAAATCCTCATAAAAACACTAATTCATTCCCACAGTAAAGAGTGTCCCTCTAAATGTTAAAGTTTTCCAAGTCGTGATGAAAAACTTGTAACTCTTTCTTTTTCTTAGGTTCATCTTTTGTTTCAAAATCCTCTTTAGTCTTTCTTTCCAAAAATTCAACCTTTTTATCATTCATTTCAAAGAAATTCTCATTTTCAAGTAATTTTTCCAAGAAAATTATATCACCATCCTCATCATTAAATTCATCATTTAAATCCATGTTTAAAGACTCATCATGTTTTAAAACATCTCGTCGATGTTCTTCTTCCTCCAAGAAATCATTTCCCTTCCTTCAAAAGGAATGAAAGAAGTAGGAAAATCACACTCATTTCCATTTTGGACTCCTTGGGAAATTGGAATGAGATCCTCTTTGTCTAATTCTTTGTTTGGAATAGAATTAAGATCCTCATTCCCCATTGTGAAAGAGTCCTCAAGATTATTGTTTGGAAAGATGTGTGAAATTGCACTTATGGAAGCTTTTTTCGGAGAATGAATAACTTTTCCTTGGCTAATGATTTTACACTTATCTAATCTTGCAAAACAAGCCCTTCTTCTAGCAACTGGGTCAGAAATTCCCTTAAGTTCTTCCTTTTGTTTAATAATGTCACCCAGAAGAGATTCAAACTCATCAACAATAGCAGATGTTGTGGAATCATCATTACTCTCAGGTTCACAAACATCTTTGACCCGGTCATCATAAACATCCATCATGTGGATTGACTCATTGTCTTGACTACCATCCGGTTTAAAAACTATTCTTTCCAAACCATCCCTTATCACTAGCTCTTCCCCGTGAACATCAATTAAGACCCGTGCGGTTCTTAAGAAAGGTCTACCAAGTATCAAAGGAACTTGGTAATTACACTCAAAGTCTACTACAACAAAGTCGGCCGGGAAAGTAAATTTTCCCACCGGGACCAAGACATCTCTAGCAATTCCTTTAGGAACACAAAGAGAGCAATTTGCTAGTTCTAAGGTCATCCGGGTAGATTGCAATGCAGGAAGGCCTAACTTTGTGTATACGGAGAATGGCATAAGGTTGATACTAGCACCTAGGTCGGCTAAGGCTTTGCATTTAAGCTCACTAAAATTACACGGGATGAGAAACTGTCCGGGATCCCCAAGCTTTTCGGGAAGCTTTTTGAGAATGATTGCCGAGCAAGTTTCACTCACCGGTGTATTAGCCATCTCATTCAACTTTTCTTTGTTTGACAACAAGCTTTTTAACATCTTTTGATACTTAGGCATTAAGATCAAAGCATCCGCCAAAGTAATGTCCACATGAATCTTTTTGAACATTTCCCAAAACTTTTGGATTTGCACTTTATCATTTTCACCTTTCTTTTCATACTCTACCTGATATGTGCTTAATTACACATATCTTTTACCTCTAAAAACGAGCTTAAATGACCAAAAACAGACAAAAACTGCCAAATATATGTTTGTTTTGCATTTGTATTGTGCAGGAAGTGGATATCATCAAAAAGACAGAAAACCAAGCCAAAATGACAAAACTGAGCATGGAATGGAAAAGACTGTGCAAAATCAAGGCCAAAGTCCAAAAATGCCAAAGTCAGAGTCAATACTGATGAATCAGCAGTCAAACCGGAGCCGGAACTGAAGAATACTATTGGATGCAATCTTAACCCATCTGATGGGCCGGGAAAGCCCAATAGTATAACTATGAAGACTGTGAAGACCAAATGGGCCCTCAATCAATTTCAACAGCCCATTTGTGTGCAATTGACAAAGACTGTGAAGACTTTGAAGGCCCAATCCTAGCCCAGTTACAGCCAATCTCAGCCATTGTACACACAAAACCCACCTGAACCTTATTGGGCCTTAAAAAGCCCAATAACATAAGCCTAAACCTTATTGGGCCCAGACACACTCAATTGGGCCCAATACAAGCCCAAAAGCCCAACACAAAACCCAAGCCCAACAAAAGCCCACAATTCTTTTTATAAAACTTTAGGGGCTAAATTGCCAATTTTAAAAGTTGTTTTATAAAGAAAAATGAAAAAAATAAAACACAAGGGCTGTTTTGCAAATTTCTCAAACTTTCCCTTATTCTTTTATATAAAAAACAGCAGGGACCAAATTTGCAATTCCCATAAACCTTTTAAACCTGCTGTTATAAACTAGAGGGACCATTTTTGCAATTTACCAAAACTCTTTTAATAACTCTTTTGTTATAAAACGAAAAGGACCATAACAGTCACTTTCCAAACTCGTTTATAACTAAAAAAGGGCTTAAAAATGAAATGAAAAAGGGATGAAAGTTGAAGGGCTAGTTTTGCCTCTTCCCCAAACATCCCTTTTAAACCTGCGAACCACCCTGTACCTCAACCCGTTTACCGCCAAACCTTATACCACCTCCCTACCCACTGTTTTCTTGCCAAACCACCTCCATAGTACATTTTATAGCTTCCCCATACACTTCCCAGCTCACCCCAACCTTATAACCCATGCCCACTTGGCAATTTACAAAAACCCGCACCCCCTTCAATGGTGAGATGGTATTCAAAGTGAATGGAGGGCTAGGATTGCTTGGGAAGTATTGTACTCTCACAGCAAACACAACCCATGAGCCAGAAGGCTTTGAGACTGCTATAAAAGAAAAAAAGAGCAAGCCGAAGTACCACACACCACTTTTACTATGTTATTTTTTAGTGTAATTTAAATTCAGTCCTTTTTTTAAGCATTTTAATGTAATTCAGCTTGTACCTTACGAATTTGAGCAATATATTTCAGTTTTCAAATTACCTTGCTCTTTGATTTCAAATTTAAGCAAATTTTACATCATTAAGCTCTCAATAAGCTCATGTGAGCTTATTACTTTTCATAAGCTCAAATTTAGCTTATTACCTGTTTTTAATGAATCATTCGATTACATCCGGGTACCTTTGATTGTTTAGAATGCTCTCGAAATGACGGATATGAGCATGAGGCTCCTCATCATTACCTCCTCGAAAAATTCGGTTTTGAACCAAATTAATGAGGGAGGATTTAAGTTCAAAGTTTTGAGCATTTATGATAGGTACAACTATAGCACTTTCAAAACTAACCCCCCGGTGGGAGCTTGAGTTTGCTCGGAAGCCATAGGTCGGAATCGTACGGCCATGGAATCGTATCCAAATTGATAGGGATTGCTCTTGTCGGTTTCTAGATCGTCGACAATTACGTCTTCTTGTGAATAGTAAATTCCAAGGAGGGCCAGAGGTGCGCATCACTAATGAAAATAAAAGAAAAGAAAATTTAGATTAAGAAGATATTTTTGGGAAATTACAATTTTTTTTAGTTTTTTTAATAAGAATGAAACCAGGCAAAAAAAAATATTTTTGGTAATCGTTTATTACAAGCTTTCACGATAAGTCTCTAAGATACGCACAAGTGAGCGGAAAAGCTTAGCGAGCCCGCAAATGACTGCTTAAGAATAGCTATCACTTTTCCTAAACTCACCTTTAGTTTGTAAAATTAAAGGTCCCGTCGTACCTCCGCAAGTACTACTTTCACGATTTTGTTTTGTTGTTAAATGGAAGGTTAAAGATGGATAGCTAGTATCCAAATGGTTTATTATTGTTATTATTTTTTTACCTTAATTCGATAGGAATCGAATTAATGAACTTTTTATATTTTTGTAGAAAAATAGCAAAATAACTTCCAATGGAAGGATCTTCAAAACTCTACTTCGACGAATACTCTTCAATAATCGTTCACGAATTCCCCGGCAGCGGCGCCAAAATTTGGTTGTGGTAAAACAAATTCAATATACTTATATAGTAATAATTCCGTAAGAAATTCTTTCCAAAATACTTCTCAACCAAGAGAAATATAAGGTAGAAATCTCACAAAATAAAACACAATTTGTATATTTTTATCCGGGAAGTACTTATCCTCGGGTCGTGTCCCAACGAAATCGTGAATTGAGAATTTAAGAATGATTCGGATTCGAGTTTAGAATAGTAAAGGATATTTGATTTGTTGATTACACTACGAAATATAATAGCAAGATTTGAAAAACAATTAACTAGCACGAAGATTAAATGCACAAAATGTAATAAACGCGAGCTAAAACTGAAATTTAAAAACTAAAGCACAACTTTTAACAAATTTAATACCTAAAAATCACAAATTTAAAATGAAAATTTTAGGAAAAAGAATTAGAATTTTTTATGAATTTTTGAATTTTTTATGATTTTTCTAAGATTTAATGAATTATTAAAAATAAACTTTTTCTAAAAATTAACACTAAAATTTTTCTTTTATTTTTCAAAAATACTAGATTAAAAATGAAAATTAATGCAAAAAGAATTTTAATTTTTCAACTGTTTTTCTATTTTTTATGAATTTTATAAGAAAAAGTAATTATCTAAATTCTATTTTAATTTCTAGAAAATACAAAATTAATTGGAAAAATATAAAAAAATGGTTTTTATATTCTAAAAAGGTGCAGAAAAATTATGGAACAAAAAGCCCCAAATTTAAAAACCTAATTGAACTCTAATTTGTCCAATTAAAACTAAACCCTAATTTTATTTAAACTAAATTCTAAAATATTAAAACTATTTTATTTAATAAGAAAGACAGGGTAGAAAATGAACTAAAGGAAAGTTAAGGGTAGGCGGGCTAATTTTGTAAAATTTACACTATAGTGAAAACGATTAACCCTAATCTTTAAGAGAAGTACCAAAGAGACCCTACGAATTTGGCTTATTTAGCTTATTGAAAAATTGAGAATGAGCAAAAACTTAAAACTACAAAGTTGACAACCAGCTTATTCTAAACAACTTTAATAAAGACAACTTCAACTTTAGACCAAAGAATAAGCTGAAAAATAAGCAAATAGTATGCTGTCACAGAAACAAGGGGTTAAGTGATTTTTTTACTTTTTAGCTTATTTCTAGCTTATTAGTTACTGAATATGAAATCTAAAAAATGCTTAAATGGTGCTTATGATGTATACTAGAGATATTTAAAAAGAAACAAGCTAAGTTAAAACTAGAATAACAAGAAAAATGAAATTAAAAAGTGCAAGTTTAAGCTCTAACCTGATTTTAAGCAAATTCTATTAAGCTAATAAGCTGAAAACTAAACTTTAGAAACTGAATCTCTGAATATAAGCTATTCTAAGGATATAAAACTAACCTAGCTATAAGGATTTTGATTAAACAACTAGAAATTGAATTTCACAAGTAAATAAGCTATAACCTATTCTGTTGCTATCATGATGCTTTTGTAGGAAATTTAAGCTAGAATTAGAGCTTACTAATGAAACTTACAAGCTTATCTGAGTTAAGCTACTAAAGATCTACACAAGTTTTTAATTCCTAATTCAAACTCTTACTCAACTTTGCTAGAAAAATGTTTAAAAAAAACTGAAAGAGCTATGACAGCAGACCTAATGTTGCTGATGCAATTAACCTAGGGATTTTATGCAGGCTAAAGAAAAACCTTAGCAACTCTTATACTCACTCAATCCATGTGTGTAAACCTGAATTTACTATATTTGGACTCTAAAATACCTTGAATCTCTACACACTAAAGTTATTCTAACAGTGAATTGCCCTGGTGCTGGTAAGAGATTCTAAAACCTAAACTTTTGATTTTAACAACCTAAACCTGGAAACCTAAGTAAAACCTTATAAAATGACTATACTTAGCTGTGTAAAGAAAATGACAAGTTTACTTTGACTTTAAGAGTCAAAGTAAGCTTTTACCAAACACTCCTTTAAGTGACTTGTCAAAAACTATTTTATACTTAAAATCTATTTAATACTAAAACTTTTAAAGCTTTTTATCTACTTATACTAAACTTAACCTAATAAAGCTATTTAAGCACTAAAATCAACAGCTTATTAATAAGAAATAACTACTTTCTCTAATAGGCTTATACTACTAGTTTTAATGACAGAAGTATAAAGTGCAATTAATTCAACTAACTTTTATGAAACCTAAAAACAGCTAACTATACATCTTTAAACAACATGCTTTTCAAAGAAATAAGCTAGATTAATGAGAAATAAGCAAGTATAGAAAATCAACTTTAAGCTAAAAATGACTCAACAAGAGTGAAACCTGAAAGTTAAGGAGTCTCAGGACAAAAGGCCACTCTTGTAGAGTGAATGACCTCAAACATAAACCTAGTTGGTTTCCAAAACCTCTAAACCAGCTTAATAAGCTAAATTAGCTTATTAGAGCTTAATACTCCTTGATAGCTTCCAAAATGAACACAAATCCACTCAAGTTATCATGATTTAGAAATTAATTGATCTATAAGAGTAAATGACTTATTTAAAAACAAAGGTTGATTGAATTTGAGCTTATGAACAGTAATAAGCTCAAATAGCTTATTGCGAAAGCTTATCTGAATGGAAAGTCGACATAGAATTAAAAACAAAAGACACAAATACTTGTAAACTGAATTTATATAACTAGAATTATGAAGTACAAGATTAAAGAGAAGAGTACAAGAGCTTGTGAGCTTATTTGCTAAAAGTGAAAGAAAATTGCTTAAAAATTGGGAAAATACAAAGAGAAACTTTAAAACAAAATACAACAACAGAAAAATGAAGTCCTATCCTTCTATTTATAGAGGAGTAGTGAAGAGAGGGAAGAATTTCTAGAATGGTCTCTTCAATCTCAGCCGTTTGATCATTTGAAGTCAATTTGTAGCCGTTTGATGGGGTGTTGAGGTGTCCCCCATGGCCAATAGGGGCTTGCCACGTGTTGGTTTGTGAGTGGGGAGAGTGTATGAAACCGTTTTTTGGGCCTTAAAAAGGAGCGGGGGTTTGTGGAAAAATCAAATGGGTTTGTGGGAATTCTTGCGCGGGAAAGATGGTTAATCTGTTAAGTTTGTTAAACCTGTTGCGAGATATGCTGGCTTATATTTGAAAAGTTTGGAATGTTGTCACTACTAGCCCTTGTCTTCTTGCCGCCCATTTGTAGTTATAAAGAGGTTTGGAGAATGGCAATTTCACCCCTTGTATGTTGGTTATTAATTTTCTTCTATTTTTCTCTTACAAAACATCCTTAAACACTGCAAAACTTGGTCAGATACTTTCAAATCTTCCAATAAGCTCTTTAGACTTTTGGAGACTAGTCTATAAAGGCCCTTTGACTTGTAATTTGGCTTTTGACTTCCTTTATTTCTTTCTTTGACTGAGTCGGGCTGATCCGGCTGTGATCTCTGGCTGAATTCTCACTCTTGCTCTTTGCTCTTTGCTCTTTTTCTCGTTTCTTGTCGGTTTTTGATCGTTTTTGCTTCTTTTTGTCTTTTCAATCCTTACCTGCATAATTAGACACAAAAGCACACATTTTCTATTCTTTTGGCATTTTATTGGCTTTTATTAGGCAAAATCCCAGGTAAATTAGTATACAATTAAGCAAATATCAAAATTCCCCAAACTAAAGGATTGCCGTGTCCTCACGCAATGTTATGAAGTGTACACTTTGTAAACTATCAAGTTTCCAAAATGCCCTTGTTTAGAAACTTTTATGAATTACCTTTTAAAAACAACTTTCACTTTTCTCATCATTTATTCTTATGGAAAACACGTTAATGGCAATCATTGCAACTTTGCAACTTTTAGGCTCATCGAAATAGGCTACTCCCGATTAATAGAGCACAAAAGAGGAAAATTCGATCCATCACTCGCCTTTTTCACTAGACTAAACAAGAGCAGATAAAACAAGATCATTGTCATATAAACAAACTGAATTAAAGCTCTTAACTTATAACATGTGAAACTATTCACAATCCCGTGAATAACTAAATTGATAAGAGTGTGCACTCTTTTTAACTCAACCATAGATGCAATTTATCTTCATAGTTTGAAATTCATCTAACTTTTACAAATAAGCCTTGTGAGCTCAAATTTTATACATAATAAACCTCGACTCAAAGCTAAAAGAGATTAGAAACAAAAACGTATAAATTGATTTAGAAATGAATTTAACTCATATCTTGTATTTTTCCATGTACTATAATTATTTTTTTTCTTGCAATAGGAATGTTGTACTTAGTTCGGAACCCCTACTTAGGGCCTTTTCTCCAAATAGATATCGCAAGCAACACAACCTGTTCTTTAGTTCCGAATCCCCACTTCCGCTGCTAACGTTTGTTGTGTTATACGCGACAAACTCCTTTTCCTACAAAGCCTAGAACCAAAGTCCCTTAGTTGCAATCATCACCTAGGCCGCGCTCCCAGTATAATGGCCTACAACCTTGATCCTAACGTACAGATAGTGTTTAATCCTATATTTATGCGACCCCCTCCGAGTCTTTCTCTCAACATGGATACAGCCACAAACGATAAAAAACTACATTATTAGAGCTTTTTGTTATTCTTTTTTTTTTTCCGAACGCTTCAATGGCACTAAAAATATGCTTTTGCATAGAAATGCATCATTGGCATTCTTTCTATAATTATCTTTTGATGAATGGAAAAATTTCATTTTAGAAAAGCAGAACTTATAAATTTGAACCAAAAATCTTACTTTGAAAATAAATTTAGAAAATAAATAAATTAATTAAAAAAAAGGAAAACTTAATAAAAAAAACTTTAAAAAAAAAAAATAAAAATATTTTAAAAAAAAATAACAAAAACAATTAAAATAGAGAAGAAAAAAATATACTTAAAACTTAAAAATAAAAAATACTCAAAAAATAAAGCATGGGCATAATAAAAATGAATGTCTGTTTCAAAATGTAAGACATTTTCTAAAGACAATTGGTTTGACTAGCAAATTAAAAAGAGCACGTATGATTAATGTGTTAAGATCTTATGGGAGTAAAAAACACAAATCATTCCATATAAGCCTTTAGGTTTTCCAATAACCCTTGCTTAGCAAATACACTTATATTTAACTACATCATTTTTTTCTTGTTCATCACATTTTAAAATCCCAAGAGCAATAGGATTTGTGAAAGCTTGCCCGCTACAAAAGTAGGTTTAAAGACTAGTCTAGGGCATTATCCAGAACTTCCGGTCAAGTCAAAATAACTCCTATTTCTCACCAACGGACTAAAACACCAAATGAGGTGTTTTTTTTCCAAACTTAAGCTTCTTTGAGCTTTTCTTGTAAGCAAACTTTTAAAATTTTCTCAACTTTTTCACAAAAAGGTAACTCAAAAGATTTAAAACAAGGATGCGTGAAGTGCAAGTCAATATCGAAGATACCTTCCCAAACTAAAATGAAACTTTTGTCCTCAAGTTTAAAATAAGGCAAAAAAATCTTAAACAAAAATTCAATGGTCTTGCCGAAAAGATTAGATGTTAGTTTCGATAAAGAAATAGAGATAAAAGGATTAGAGTATTTCCGCATTTAATGAAGAGAAGATGGAGACCAATCGATGAAATTGTGGGAATAGCTTTGTCCTTCCACAACATGAACCATGAAGCTTCCAAAATCCGGAAAACTAGACAAAATCACAACAACCAACAAGATACGATAAAGAACATGATCCTTTTTTTTACATTGTTAGCTCAAAACATCTCTAGAAACGGCTTAGTTTTTTGTTAACCGAGTACAAGCTATACTCGCCCCCGAATTAATTTGTCCCTTGGAATCAAAGAAAATAGAAAGAAATGAAAAGAAAATAAAAGGGTAAGGCATGGTGCCTCCCACGAAGCGCTTGTTTATTATAGAGTCCCCTTCGCTTGACTCTTTCCCCAAACTAGGTTCTTATGGTGGATAATAGCAATGGTGAAGAAAATCTAGAAGGTGACAACCTCCCCAAACTAAGGATGAAAGATAGACCAAAACATTTTTGATTTCGGGTTCAAAAAACTTTTTAGAAAAGAATTTCAAGAGAGAAAATGTGAACCCGAAAAATGCTTTGGTAACATTAAAGCTCATTAAGGGTGGGTGTGGTGAACCGGAATTAAAACATATTCGTTGAGTCATATTAGGCCAAGTATTAGTGGACAATTCAAATTTCATCTTTGCTACACTTCATTAGGAAAATGCAGGAATTTTATTTTAATCTAAAATAAGCATGTCTACTAGAGAATCTATTGCACTAGAAATTCAATTTAACCTAACGGTTGAATTTCTTCTGGGAAGGAAGTTGGGTTCGTGGTATAACCCATAAAAATGGTCATGTTTAGCCTTAATTAAGCACCACTAGTGATAGTCTCATATTGATTGAGCACACCGCTGCGTATATGTTTCTATCAAACCGCCGCTTTAAAATCAACCAAACCGCCTCCTATTGATTGAGCACACCGCTGCCTAACAGGTCAACTCGCCGCCAAGATCTTACTAGGCAAACCGCCGTGGTTTTGAAGTAACTCGCTGCCTAGTTTTGTTAACTCGCTGGATCAATAAAATAATCAACTCGCCGTTTAGCAACTCGCCGTTTAGCAACTCGCCGTTTAGCAACTCGCCGTTTACCAACTCGACGTGAGCAACTCGCTGCTATAATCATACAACTCGTAGTGGTTATTAAGCACTCCCGGCCGTAATCAACTATCGTTGCCTATAAACAAAAACTACGCAAAGCTCGCCATGAGCAACAACGCTGCCTATAATCTTACAACTCGCACGTTGACCTGGTCAACGCGCCGTCTACCTTTATCCTAAATTCTGATCTTGTCCTAAAGACCTTTTGTCAAACCGCCGGCTAGAAAATGATATTTTAACCAACTCTCCACAAAGAACACTTGGACGAATTAAGCAAAATCAAGCCATATTTTCTTTCCAGCCACGAAACTAGGTTACAACATATAATATTATGTGTGTATATGACGATTAAACACACCTTAACTCGTATTTCTTTGAGAATCGTCCAATATGAAGCAACCCTCCACGAAAAACTAAGCTTTAAAAGCTATATAATTCGAACTAGAGCTTTGTATTAGCCACGAAATTTGTAACCTCT
This sequence comes from Tanacetum coccineum, assembly GCA_026074375.1. Taxonomy (NCBI): domain Eukaryota; kingdom Viridiplantae; phylum Streptophyta; class Magnoliopsida; order Asterales; family Asteraceae; genus Tanacetum; species Tanacetum coccineum. The sequence goes on along the minus strand of BQNB010049079.1, from coordinate 17,663 downwards.
CTAACGTTTTTGATGTGTAGCACCAAGAAGAGAGCAAGATTAACAAAAATAAACCCAAAATCAAAAAGTGGCCGTGTTTTTTTTCTCATAAAACGAGCCAAACGAAATTTGATAATAACCACACCAAAACAAACAGAAAACGAATCCACCAAGGCTCTGATACCAATTGTAGGATCGTTTAATTCATAACACGGTGATGATTCTTGTGATTGGGCTAGTTTCTAGAGAGAGAAACACATAGAGAGGATTTCTAGAGAGAGAAATGTATGTGTTTAAATGGAAAATGATTATGACTAGCTTGCCTCTTCCAAAGTTGGAAGAGGCTTATATAGTTCTTAAAAAATATCGGGTATTCGTACCCGGAATAAAACCGAAAGACATACGATTAACTATTAAACTACGAACTATTATAAACAATAAATAAACGGGGTGACCGAGTCTTTTACTCATATCTAACAATCATGCTTAGTGATCTTGATGTTTTAGATTAGGCTTTGACATCCAATTGACAATTATGTCTTGGATCATCATTATACACATTTGTGTATCAATCATTATACAACAAACTAGATGTTAGGTAGTTTATGTGTTTAGGCCATAAAACACAAGGTTTGTTATGTTGGGCCATAAAACATAACGGGTTTGGTTGTACCCGAAGAAGGACTCGATATTTAGCTTAGTACCGAATAAACTGTAAGCGACGTTAGGTTGGTTCTATCTCGAAGTAGGACTCGGTATTTAGCTTAGTACCGGATAAAGTGTAAGCGATGTGAGGTTGGTTCTACCTCGAAGTAGGACTCGGTATTTAGCTTAGTACCGGATAAAGTATAAGCGACCTTGTAATGGTATGTGCTCTCTCTTAAAGGAGCTTGTTGATCTAGTAAAGTAACTCTCAAGTTGGGTACTCGAGGAGTGGAGTTGGGCGAAGAGGAGCTTCGTAGCCGAACAACTATAAATCATCTTGTCTGGTTTGTGCTTTCTTTTACTTATCGCTTTACATTTATATTTGCCTTTATCGCTTTATGTTTATGTAGGCATGCATCTTTGTTTGTATTGTATATTGTGTTGTGGATGATAATGCTTTGATTGATGTTATTTAGTAAGTTTGTTTGTAGTATAAACTTGATTGGTTGTTTGATACAAAAGTCTTAAGTTTATAAAGGAAACGTATTCACTCACCCTCTAAGATTTAACAATTGGTATCAGAGCCACGTCGCTCTAGTTTTCAAAACAAATGGTTTTAAAAATAGAGCACGGTCCATGTATCAAATTTCCTATCAAGCGACACATAATGTGAAAAGTTCTTTGTTAGACTACAAGTTTGTTTGTTAAATATAAAGTGTTACAATATCCTTTGAAGGTCTTTTAAAGAGTCCCAAACAAAGTGAATAATATGTCTAAAAGTGAAATAAACGTTTCTGCTAAAATTTCACCTCTTTTGCGACCTACGGATCTACCAAACCCTGGATCCGTCCATGTAGATCCGTCCATACGGTTATCAGTTTTTGTCAAACTTCAAAAATTCATAGAAAATAAATCGTGCGTCGGATTATCGAATGGATACAAAAACTAAAATTGAAGTATTTTGAGTGTACTTTACAATAGAATAGGTCTTAATTACTAATTCAAATTTAAGTTTGTCAAATAAGCAAAATGCCATAGAGTGTCTAAAAATAAAATTTTGTTTTAGCGTAAAAAGTTGATTTTAACCTTTCCTTTCGAGTCGGACACTTCTAATTGGTTTACTTTTGAAAGTTAGTGTATTTTATCATTAGAAAGTAAATGTATTTTTCAAACTTACTAATGAGGAGAAAACTAATTTATTTTCAAATAAAATTTAAGCTATGTATAACATTGTATCATTTGATACACAAACGAAAGGTATTATATATGTGTGGTTATGCTAAAATAATTTTTGTTTCCACATTGTCATCTTAATATGGTTAATTAATCTCTGATATGCTTATTGCATTTGTAGTTGAGCTTCTTTGTTGATTAGCATAATCTCATCATGTGTGTTATTTATTAATGTTCATGTATATGCGTCAATATGGAAGATCTCTTGCACTAAGTTGAGAATTTTCTTTTGCATTGCGTATAGGAATAGATCACTATATTTAAAAATGATATATCAACATCTTTTGAATCTTATTACTTAGTGTAACCCACTTAGGATTGAGAGCTAAGCAAGTGTGTCAAACCATTTGAAAAATATTGTCTTGTATGACTATCATGTTACTAGTTTAAGTGATAAAATGTGTCAACATTATATATTCAACACTTATATTTTTTCAATTTTCAACAAGGTCTCTAATTCATGTCATCCTATTATCTTGCTTAAACATAGGTTGTCTAAACAAGAGAAAAGATCATAATAACACATTAGTATGTAAGAAAAGGAAAATGTGTTTTGAACTTAGTTTTAAGCTTGCATTAGTCTAATTCATCATTCACACCTACTAAAATATAGGTTTTGGATTAAATGAACGATAGAATTTTTTTAAATCCTAAATTTGAAAGCATAACTTCTAGTAAGAAAACATTCACTCTAGTCAAAAGCCCTAAAATATTAGATAAACAAGTAATAAGTTTCAAATAATTCGTAATGCATAAAAAATGACTAGGATAATTAACCTACTCCTTCAAAATGTCAAAACTATGCATATGTGTTTGATAACGAATAAAGATTTTCTCACAATAAAATATATGACAATCCCAAAGAAACAAATAAACTCATCATTTTAAATGATCTCACACTTAAGACAAGTCTTAGTCTTAATGAAACACATTAGGAAAATATTTATTTCTTTTCTTTTAAAAGAGTGTTTGTGAGGGTCAAGAAAAATTTCAAATATATATCGATTCATTATTCAAATTATGATTGATATCATTCTTCGAATCTAATTGCCATGTTTTTGAGTTTGGATATGAAATCGGATTCATTATTTGTCTAGCTTCAAGATTATATCAAAATCACAACAAAAGATATTATCTCGAATCTGCATACTCAATCACACTAGGTTGATATGAAAATAATGTCATCCTTTTCCAAGACAAAAAGGATATACATCGGTTCATAACTCACACTTGTGATAATGATGTTATATTGAGTCTACGTGTCCAATAGGTGTGTTCTTATTATTAATAATAACATGTATAAAATGCACGTCAAAATAGGATTGACGACTTGAATGTTTCATCTGAGATATTTGAGTAATTTACCTTGCAATGCATTTGTTAAAGTTGTCATTTTCGAAAAACTAAACTCGAGCAAACGCACAACATATGTAACTTTGCACATACAATTCAAAAGCACGAATCAAGACTCAAAATCACTTTTCGTTATAACCTTTTCTCTCTATACCAAATAAGCATAGCATTAATTTTAACTAAGTATTTAAACCGAGAACAATTCAATTATCTAAGGTTAGGATTAGAAATTATGAAACATATTATATAAACCATTATTTTGCTTTCTTTCTATAAGTGATCGTAAGTGGACTTAGAATATAAAGTTGATTATTATTCAAATGATAATCAATCTCATTACTCTATCCAATTACAAATGTTCAAAATATGAACATGGAGTCGAAATTAGAATTTATCTAGATAACAGAAATTTCAATAAAATGACCATAGATATTTTCCAAGTCTACATGTTTAACTATTTTTAGTTATTACATGAAATTGCGAAATCGATCATAAGACGAAAAGAATAATCATCAAATTGCAATTCACACTTGTATTGATGATGCTTTGTTACGTCTAAATGTTCATAATGCTTGTGTTATTAGCAATGATAAAAAATATGCTAAAAGCTAACACACTCCTAGTAGGATTGACATTGTTGAAATTCCATAGGGAAATTCACGACAACTTCCACGTTACGCTCAAAACTTAGACGCTGATACCAGAAAGTTCATAAACCAAGAACCCTTTATAACATATATAAGCTTCTTCCATTACCAAAAGTTAACACCATCACCCAAATAACAAGAAATCGTGTTCTGTCTGTTTTCAGAAAACTTGGCGACCTACAGATCCCTCCATATGGAGATCCGTCTTTGATTTAGGTAGATCTATCCTTGATCGTCAAATTTGAATATATTTCTTTTGTCATTTTGTACTTTTATAAGGTCTAAGCATACAGTGTAAACGTCACCTTAGACACTCATAATTTTTTATAAATGACTATATCATAATATCAATTGAGGTAAATAACCTTAATTAGATTATTTTCAAAAAGACATGCAAAGGTGCATTTTTAGAACGCTTTAATGTAGCACATTCCACATTGTCACATGTAAGTATACTTCTAACTCCTAAAAGACTCAATTTTGTTTAAACTTACAACATCTTACTTGCTCTCTTATTTAACCCTATAATTCTACATGTCATGATTAGGACTATGAGAACCGGAATTCTAACATATTCGTTAAGTCATATTAGGCCAAGTATTAGTGGATAATTCAAATTTCATCTTTGCTACACTTCATTAGGAAAATGCATGAATTTTATTTTAATCTAAAATAAGATTGTCTACTAGAGAATCTATTGCACTAGAAATTCATTATGTAAAAATAAGTTAAAAAAGCTATAGAAAAAAGATTACAAATTACTTTATTTTTTCGCCAAAAAGTGTCGCTAAAAGGGATGTCGTCTGGATACTCTTTTTTTTTATATATATATCAAACCGCTGCGTATATGTTTCTATCAAACCGCCGCTTTGAAATCAACCAAACTGCCTCCAATTGATTGAGCAAACCGCTGCCTAACAGGCCAACTCGCCACCAATATCTTACTAGGCAAACCGCCGTGGTTTTGAAGTAACTCGCTGCCTAGTTTTGTTAACTCGCTGGATCAATAAAATAATCAAACCGCTGTCAATCTGTTTTGTTCAACCCGCCGTGATAAGCAAACCGCTGTGATAAGCAACTCGCCGTTTAGCAACTCGCCGTTTAGCAACTCGCCGTTTAGCAACTCGCCGTTTAGCAACTCGCCGTTTAGCAACTCGCCGTTTAGCAACTCGCCGTTTAGCAACTCGCCATTTAGCAACTCGCCGTTTAGCAACTCGTCGTTTAGCAACTCGCCATGACCTGTCAACTCGCCACGAATTTTTCTTATTATTAAAGTCAACTCGCCACTGGTCAACAAACCGACGCTGACTTTTTTTTCCTAAAAACGTGGATCTTGTCCCTATGCTTGTCAACTCGCCACGATGAACACTTGTTCGAATTAACCAAAATCAAGCCATATGATCTTTCCAGCCACGAAACTAGGTTACAACATACAATATTAAGTGTGTATATGACGATTAAACACACCTTAACTCGTATTTCTTTGAGAATCGTCCAATATGAAGCAACCCTCCACGAAGAACACTAAGCTTTAAAAGCTTATAATTCGAACTAGGAGCTTGTATTAGCCACGAAATTTGTAACACTCTAACCTTTTGATGTGTAGAACAAGTAGAGAGCAAGATTAACAAACAATAAGCCCAAAATCAAAAGTGAGCCGTGGTTTTTTTCTTCAAAATGAGCCACGAAATTTGATATATAACCACACAAATCAAACACGAATCCACCAAGCTCTGATACCAATTGTAGGATCGTTTAAATCATAACACGGGTGATGATTCGAGTGGTTTAGCTAGTTTCTAGTGAGAGAAACACAAGAGAGAGATTCTAGAGAGAGAGAGAGAGTGTATGTGTTTTGAAGTGTAAAAGATTTGACTAGCTTGCCTCTTCCAAAGTTGGAAGAGGCTTATATAGTTTTTACAAAATACCGGGTATTAGTACCCGGCTTAAAACCGAAAGACATACGATTAAAGATTAAACTACGAACTATTATAAACAATAAATATACGGGGTGACCGAGTCTTTTACTCATATCTAACAACGTGTCACATTGATGTAACTATCCATCGGAAAACCCAAATACATTATCCTAGGCTAGTGGGTCTTAGCCGTTAAGATTAGTTGCAACTTCTTGATCGAGTCGCTTCGTCTTCCGTTCGTGTTGTGCATATTAGATGCCTATCTGTCAATCGTTCTACATCATCGAGGTGAGTTTATAGCCCCATGTTTTATTTGTTTTACATATATTTTTGGGGTGAGAACATGCTTGTTTGCAAATGCGTTTACATGGTTGATTACAAATTGGTTGCATACTCATTTACATAGTTCGCTATGGGATACTTTATTTGACTTCATTTTTGGTCACAAATACATACTTTACTTTTGAAATGATTACGGATTAGCTTAAGCGGATTGAACTAATAACAACAAGTTACTGCCCGGGTGTTCTTGGAGGGGACACCGGTAACGGGAGTACATATTTTTACATTACTGCCCGGGTGTTCTTGGAGGGGACACCGGTAACGGGAGTACATATTCTTTAAATAAATGCACGGGTATTCTTGGAGGGGACACCTGTGATGGGTACATACAAGTCTACGTCACAGCTTCATGAACTGTAAATCACTTGGAGGGTGAGCGCGAATGTTATGAAATAGATCTATTCGGGTGTGAATCCCCGTTCGGGTGATTAGCTATCACTGGGCAAACGAACGTTATAGCATGTTGTCCACGCGAATGTTATAAAATAGATCTATTCGGGATTGACAATCCTCGTTCGGGTGATTAGCTATCACTGGGCAAACGAACGTTATAACATGTCGGAATACGATTGGTTGGGTCTACAGGGCCACAACACATACACATGAACTCTTACTGTTATATTAGAGCATCGGTTTCATGAACTTAGAGTAATCGTAATCACTGTTGTATACACACATGAATATTTGCGCGTTGTCTTGAATAAAGTGGCAATACATACCTTGAACAAAGGTGGTTCAACTATACATACGTTTTGGTGACTATTTGGGGATTTAAATGGTCATGCATGCTTTACAATTCTTGATTTCTAAAAATCATACATACATTTTGGAAGGACATTTAAGGATTTAAATGGTCATACACACTTTACAGAACCTTGGTTCAACATTTATACTTAAACAAATCTATGAACTCACCAACTTTATGTTGACCCTTTTTAAGCATGTTTTTCTCAGGTGAATTAGACGCTTGGCTTACTTGATGTGCATTGGAGTCTAAAATGACAAGATTTCATTCATGGATTACTACTTATATACAAATGATCAAATCTCGTTGTATCGATTTCAAGCTTTTCATTGTGATGCAAATTATGGGACAAATGTTATATCAATTTCAGGAAAATCAACGAGATTGCTTTTTAAACGACACATTTAGAGGTCGTTCCCTTGTATCTAGCGCTGTGTATTATGAAGTAACGCCCCTGGACACATACTTCTGCTGCGACATTTTTGGGGGTGTTACAACAACTGTCATTGTGTTATGCATTTATCTCCCTAAAACTTCTCTCTTTCAGCTTTACAATGTTGACCCAGAGACAATATTTTTTTCTAGCAATATTCCATATATGCTTGATTAAGGGAAATTCATTCCAGTTACCAAGCTTTCTCAAGCCCAAACCACCTTCATTTTTAGGACTACAAACAATCTTCCATCCTTTTAGCACTTTCTCCATCTCTCTAACAATAGTTTCTGGTAAGAACATAAGCAAGAACATAATGTCACGGAGTCATTGTTTCGACCCCGCGTGGCGTCCTTACACCGATAAGGACCAGCCATCCGTCCAGCGTATAATAGAGGTTCACTGGTTTCGTCCTACATTGGACTCATCAGGGGAGCGGCCCCAACTCCCGACCAGTGTAGTGTCACATCGAGTCCTTTACTCGTGACACGTACTAAACCCTTACCGTTGAGGTACTCCAACAAGACCAACAAGAATAAACCATCAACCCTCACATTTATGTACGCCTTCCAAGCAGAACACCCTTCAGAATTTGGCTTGTGACATTCTCTCACCACCAATTCATGCACGACTTCGTGCATGGTCATTCGCACTGACGAACGACTTTCCTCAAATGATTTGGCTTTACTCCGGCTTCATGGCTTAAAGGGACATTCGACTTTCAACTCTTTGGGTCCCAACGTGCAGCGACTACACTCCATCTTGGATTGGTCCATTACTCTTTCTGGCGACTTAAGATCCAGCGTGTAGCGACTGTTATCCACCATTTGAATTAGTCAATTACTCCCTCTGGCTTCCATCGAATGCGATATTGTGAACTCCACACAACATCATATTGACTCTTCAACATCCCGAGAACTCACTCCCACCACCTTTGCGCGGCCAACACTTTTTCGAACTTTTTGGGAGAACAACTTGAACGATTCTGCTTCGGTCCACCTCGGTCCAACCTGGCTCTGATACCACTTGTCACGAAGTCATTGTTTCGACCCCGTGTGGTGTCCTTACACCGATAAGGACCAGCCATCCGTCCGGCGTATAATAGAGGTTCACTGGTTTCGTCCTGCCTTGGACTCATCAGGGGAGTGGCCCCAACTCCCGACCAGTGTAGTGTCATATCGAGTCATCTACTCGTGACACGTACTACACCCTTACCGTTGAGGTACTCCAACAAGACCAACAAGAATAAACCATCAACCCTCACATTCATGTACGCCTTCCAAGCAGAACCCGACCCTTCAGAATTTGGCTCGTGACAATAAGCTATCAATTGGAGTCTTCCTGCATAGGAAAGAGACTTGTTCTTCCAGTCATTTACTTTATTCATCACCTTGTCCACCAATTGTTTACAATCGTATACCTGGTTTTTTTCACGAAGAGGGATACCAAGATATTTCACTTCCAACTTTAGAGGGCATAACATCCAAAATTCTCTGTTTTTTCGCTATACTCGCACTACCAAAAAATATACCAACGGATTTTACATGTTTGGGATAAGGCCAGAAGATCTACTAAATTAGAATATAACCTCCTTTATTACACGTATGATTTTACATTCCCGTGACTTAAAACAAACAGGCAAATGAGAGATGAGTCAATTCTAGTTGTTTTTCATCCTTTATGATATTTAAAGTCAACATTCTGGTGGACTTCCCTTTCCATCATAAGGGAGAAAACTTCCATTATCAAAGTGAACAGATAAGGGGATATAGGATCCCCTCGTCTCAAACATCTTCCACTTTTAAAATAACCATGCCTCTCACCATTCATACATATCGTAAAAGCAACAAAAGTGACACAAGTCATAATCCATTTAACCATATTTATATGAAAGCCAAAGTAGGTCAGAATGTGTCATATGCTTTGGCTATGTCAATCTTTAAGGCACATATTCTAGCTCCATTTTTGCAATCGTAATCTTTTAACAATTCTTGGGACATAAGTATATTATCCTAAATCAATCTTCCAAAAAGCACTTTGGTTGAGGTTGACAAGTTTATGCAACTCGGGATTTGACTCTATTGGCTAAAATCTTATTTATGCACTTGTAAATCACTTAATCACTTTGCAACAAGCAATAAGTTTGAAGTCTGAAACCTTATTAGGTTGTTGTATTTTAGGTATAAAAGAGATGAGTGTTGCATTAATTTCACCAAGTATCTTACGAGTCCTGAAAAATTCTCTTACAACTTCACACAGATCTTTGCCAACAATACTCCATGCATGTTTGACAAAAACCGAGGAGAATCCATCTGCTATGATCCCTTATATATTGAGATCCTAAATATACTTGATAGGAAATGCTAATAACAAGCCTTAATATTGTCATACCGAAAGTGAATTGTGTATTTGTGATTTTGTTTGGACATTGTACGTTATATAAACACTTCTTAGCAAAACTCAATAAACTTGGTCACGGTTTATCCAAACATTAATCATAGAAAAGTCTTATGACTTGGTTACCAAGTAAATTACTTGGTCTCCACTTAAACTTTACTTATATTGACCACTAATAACAAATCAGCCCCTTATAAATAAAAATACGAAACAATAAACGGGTATGTCGGTTCCCCGATACTTTTGGTCAGGACTCGATAAATACTAGGCTTAGGTTGACTTATTTCATTCGTACCTCGTACCCAACCAAACGACACATATACCACAAAAACAAATAAACCCTAAGCATCGATCGAATTTAATAATGACCGGGCTTAGTTGCAAAGACAACATCAGTGACGAAAAGATGGTGCAATATCTAGCCAGGAAAGCTATTAAAAAGGTGACGAAAGCAGCAAAGAACAAGTCGAATGACTCGAACCAGTTTGTTTGGAAGAAGAAAATCGAGCAAGAAGTGACTCATGGAGTACCTCTTGATACGTTTTCAGTTAAAGCCGAAAAGATGAAACGAAAGGAAAGAATGATCGAATATGAGAAACTCAAAAAAAGAAGGGAAGAACGAGCGATCGAGAAAAGAAAGCATGACGAGGAGATGGAGTTGCTCGCTAGAGAACGAGCTCGAGCTGAGTATGATCAATGGGAACAAAAATTAGAAGAGTTTCATACTAAGCAAGCTAAATGTCGAACCAGGATTATCGAATCACAAGAAGAAAATATCGAAGAACATATGGATATGGACAGTCTTTCGCCTCTTTCTAACGAATGTAATGATTTCGGTGTTAGAAAACCAAAGTATATTAACCGAGTGCATACAGGATACAATTGGAATAGTTATAATCGGATTCATTATGATAAAGAAGAAAATCCGCCCCCGAAGATGGTCACTGGGTACAAATTTGATGTATTCTACCCGGATCTTATTGATGGAAATAAACCTCCAAGTTATACAATAGAAAAAGATGGTGATAGTGTTGAAACATGTATCATTCGGTTTAATGGAGGGCCGCCTTATCAGGATATTGCGTTTAAGATTGTTAACAATGAGTGGGAGCTTTCAGGAAAGAAAGGGTTTAAGTGCGTATTTGAGCAAGGTATCTTAAGGCTTTATTTCAACTTCAAAAGTTTCAGGTATCACCGTTAGTATGTACTATGTTAGTAATTTCGTATTTGTGATATTGAATCCTACGTTTTTTGGAATGCGGCTTTACATTGTTACATGTTTGGGATTTACAATGTTTGCAATATCAGTGCTCTAGTTTTCATTATGTTTATGTTTTTTAGTAGTTGTAACTAGTGTTTTTGCCTGCACAATATGACTGTCTGAGAACTTAACACTTTTTTTTACCTTTGGTTGAATTCTCATTAAGGTCCGAAAGAATTACCATATTTTGACGATACACTTGTTACATGCTATTTAGTTATAACTTGACCCGTACCATTGAAATGACTTGTTTTAGACCGTTAGATGGAACTGTAATAGTCTTAACGTGACCCGTACTAAAGAAATTACTCGTTTTGACCCATTACTCAGTTGAACCCACCAAGTGAATTTGATTCAGTTACTCCTTTTATACTGTGCGACATATTTGGTTTCACAGTTCTAAAACAAGTTGAACATGATTGAGCTCATACAGATTTCTAAATTAAATAACAAAAAAGTTATGTACTTAACAAATTGATACAACTTGAGTACCATGTCTCACGATAATACCGAATTCTAATGCTTAGTACAATGAATCAATCAAGTAATAAAAATCACACAAAGCTAGAATCAACTGCATCCTTCCTTTGATCCACATATGTTTTTCCATTAACCGGAATCATCGCCACAGGTTTAACGTATCTTGATGAGAAGTTACGGACTAAGTACTCATTCTCAGTCTCCGGATCACCATTTTGCAAAGGTCCTTGATCAAAATTTAGCTCATAACTAAGCGGGTCATATTGGTACTTAGAAGATTGTCTTGCAAAGCTTTTGTCACGGTTAAAACGTCGTATAAATGTCTTCCATTTTGGCCCAGCAACAATCTCTGACCACTCTCGAATCTTCTTCAAGGCGGTTATTCCTCGTGACCACAATGTTGCATTTGACTGTTGTTCGTCGTTCTCTGATGATTGAACTTTCTGCCACCAAATTGGTAAGCAGAAACAACAATTTCGACCTGCGGAAAATGATTCCAACGATGAGTTCACCATTGCATAAACTTGTGTTTGTATATTTTGATACACTAGAAATGAAATGTATGTATTGTAGGATGAGATGAGCCATATTTATGAAAAGGATAATTGAGATTTATAATAAGTATACTTTGCATAAAAAAATGTAGGTAGTTACAAAAGTCTAATGGGCCAATATTCCATAATTATGGAATACTTCTATCAGTTGCAACAACTACATTTCTCTTTACAAAAGTTTCAAATTTCATAAAAATGTATAGAATATGGTTCTATTTTCAAATTTATAGTAATTCTTAAATGTCACAAAAATAGTAACAGAATATTTACAATTTCTAGTGCTCATAATAACGTGCATAATTATTGCCATCTACTAGTAAGTCTTTTAAATACCAAAAGATTATGACGACTATCATATAATGTTAGTAATAAATAAGTTAAAGTCTACCATCTTTAATTATGGTTGATGCACATAGATGAAAGCAATTATTGGATTTACATAACATTTTATATCCAAATAAAATATAAATTAGTAGTAGAAATACAATTTTGGAGTGTAACTAGACAGCTAAGAATGATAAGTGAGTTGGTCCACTCGACCTAACAACAAAAATGATTGGGTAGGTCATAACGGCTGTTTCAAGATTTGGTTCATCACCTTTGCCAGCCTATAGTTTCATCATCTATTTAACAAATTTTTGTCTTCATGCTTATCCAATTTAGCATACAAGTGTTACTACACACTATTGAATGGTCGATACAACAAAATACATAACGTTTAAATTAAAATAGTAAAATTAAATCCTTTTCAAAAGGTTAAACACCATAGCCATATATGCCCATATAGTTAAATTGTCAAATGTTGACAAAAGGATTGCTAATTTGCAATACCTCTTTTTAAGTTAAATTATGGACAAATTTCACAAAAAAGTATTTAAGTTATGTGTTATTTCTAATTAAGGTATCTTATTTTTTGTCAGCATAAAAAGATAATCAGTTTATAATCATTATTTTTTTTATCAATTTGGATACTTTTGTTATCAAAAACCTCGAAAAGAAGCTCTTTTTGATGATATTGTTATGCGTTCTTTTAATTGGTCTATTGCTAGGGGTAAACTTACTTTTAGATGGGATAGCTGGCTTCAGCACCCTTATTTGATTCCTTTGTAATTTTCTAGCTTCTTGCTAGTGGTTCTAATAAAGTTGTCGTTCAAAAAAAAAATTTGGATACTTTTGTTAAATGGTCATTCGTTAAGTATTATTATATTAAAGTATGTCGTCACCGCCATCACCACCGATCACCATCGATACCATCGTCGCCATCAACAACCATGCCACCAACACCATTACAAAGCACCACCTCCACCACTAACCCACACACCCACCACCACCAACCACCGACGCAAACAACCAACCCTACCCACCACAAACACCACCATTGTAAACACCGCATACCGCTTCCACCACCACCTATCTGCCACCACGACTCACCATTCACCACATCATCCCTTACTCCGATGGAGGCGATGGACGGGATGGAGGATGACAGTGGTGTTGGGTTAAATGAGTATGGGTGGGGATGGTGGTAGTGGCGGTTAATGGTGGTATTGGTAGGTGGATGGGTGGGGTTGGTGGTAGCGATGGTGGTTAGTGGTGGTACTGGTGGGTGGGTGAGAATGGTAGTGGCAATTGTGGTTGTTGTTTCCGACGATGGTGGGTTAGTTGGTGGTGTAAGTGGTGCTTAATAAAGGTGATAGTGGTGGTGGCGGCGGTAACGATGGTGATTGGTGACAATAGCGGCGGCGGATTTGAAACGTAAAATCTAACGGATAAACGTTAGATATTTAACGAAAATACTCAAAGTGACAAAAGATAAAACAACTATCTTTTATGTAAAAAAAATACTTTTATTGAAAATGACCCATAACTTGAATACAATTTACCTTTAAATTATGAAATCAAAGATACCACGAGGCACGAGTCTAGTCGTCTTGAAAAGGCGTCTTTTTCTTACCTCGACGAGTTAAATCATTTCTTAATGGACTAGTCAATCTTGCATGGTTGAATCTTCCAACATTACGTAGTTTCTTTCCTATTAATCTAAGGTGAACATTGTTATTACGCATGGACTCTATGTCAACAAGATTAACCAATTAAGTTTTTTTAATTCAATTTTTGTCGTCACTACCTTTAGATCATCTCAGATTTATAGTCTAGCTCTTTTTATAAGAACATTGTTTGTACTAATACAAAAATGGCTAACTATTTTTCTTTGTTAGTCGTATTGTATTATGGTCTAAGGCTCGAGTGTGTATTTGTTAGGGTTTGTACACTATATATGCATCGTTCCATATTATATATATATACTATATTAGGGTGAAAACGCTGTCGTTTTGACAGCTATGCTACAGTGCCCGAAATATTGGGCTCCCATTTTGGGCCGGCCCATTTGGTTTTTTTTTTTTGTAGGCAATGTAAAAAAAACCGCTCGGCATAAAATAGAAAAAAAAACTACAAAAATATTGACTTATTCAGATAAAAAAATACTCGCGACATGAGGCCCAACACATAAGCCCATATAAAAAAACAAACTATTAAACATGAGACCGAAAAAATAAACCCGCACAAATAAAAAATAGAAAAGAATAAAAATAAAATTTTAACGCAAAAATTAACCCGCACTATTAAACATGAGACCGAAAAAATAAACCCGCACAAAATACAATAAAAAAACGCCCTGCAGTAACGCGCGATTCTCATTTAAAGCCCATGTTCCCATAAAATTATATTAAAAAAAACCTCGTATAGCAAAAAAAAGAAACCTTTAAACATACTGTCTATGAAGCACAAAGTTATGAACTGTGTTTAAGTGTTTATAATCGTGTTTATGAACTGTGGCTAAGATTGTCTTTTAACATGTTTCTATTACTGTATGAGTTTATGAGGTTGTGACAAAGATTATTTTTTTTCACATGTTTTTCTTATGGGTTTATGAAGTTGTCATCAATAATATTAGGAATATTTTATTATTAGTTTTATTTTATTTTTCTTAACAAGCAACCCGATAACCCGATAAACCTAACCCGATAACCCGCAACCCGATAGACCCGAACCCGATAGACCCGATTCCTTATAGGGTCGGGTTGCGGGTTAGTTTTTACTCTTTCAAAACCCGATAGACCCGACCCGATAAGCTCCAAACCCGACCCGATAACCCGATTGACACCCCTAGTCGTATTGTATTATGGTCTAAGGCTCGAGTGTGTATTTGTTAGGGTTTGTACACTATATATGCATCGTTCCATATTATATATATATACTATATTAGGGTGAAAACGCTGTCGTTTTGACAGCTATGCTACAGTGCCTGAAATATTGGGCTCCCATTTTGGGCCGGCCCATTTGGTTTTTTTTTTTTTTTTTGTAGGCAATGTAAAGAAAACCGCTCGGCATAAAATAGAAAAAAAAACTACAAAAATATTGACTTATTCAGATAAAAAAATACTCGCGACATGAGGCCCAACACATAAGCCCATATAAAAAAACAAACTATTAAACATGGGACCGAAAAAATAAACCCGCTCCCATTTTGGGCCGGCCCATTTGGCTTTTTTTTTTTTTTTTTGTAGGCAATGTAAAAAAAACCGCTCGGCATAAAATAGAAAAAAAAACTACAAAAATATTGACTTATTCAGATAAAAAAATACTCGCGACATGAGGCCCAACACATAAGCCCATATAAAAAAAACAAACTATTAAACATGGGACCGAAAAAATAAACCCACACAAATAAAAAATAAAAAAGAATAAAAATAAAATTTTAATGCAAAAATTAACCCTTACTATTAAACATGAGACCGAAAAAATAAACTCGCACAAAATACAGTAAAAAAACGCTCTGCAGTAACGCGCGATTCTCATTTAAAGCCCATGTTCCCATAAAATTATATTAAAAAAAAAACCCGTATAGCAAAAAAAAGAAACATTTAAACATAAGCCCCACACATAAGCCCATATAAGAAAAAAACAAACTATTAAACATGAGGCCGAAAAAATAAAACCGCACAAAATAAAAAAAAATAAAAATAATAATGCCTCGCGTAGAATAAAACGACGTAGTTTTGTTTACCACCGCTACATTGCTACGCCCTTTAGGGCTCCCAATTGGGCCCAACCCATTTGGTTTTTTTGTTTTGTTTGTAGGCAATGTAAAAAAAACCGCTCGGAAACACAAAATAGAAAAAAAAAAACAAAAAATATAGAACCTTAATTAACATTAAGATATAAAAAATAACCCGCAACATGAGGCTCAAACACATAAGCCCGTATAAAAAAAAAAACTATTAAACATGAAACGAAAATTAACACGCGCACAAATAAAAAATAGAAAAGAATAAAAATAAAATTTTAACGTAAAAATTAACCCGCACTATTAAACATGAGACCGAAAAAATAAACACACACATAATACAATAAAAAAAGCCATGTTCCCATAAAATTATATTAAAAAAAACCCGTATAGCAAAAAAAAGAAACCTTTAAACATGAGCCTCACACATAAGCCCATATAAGAAAAAAAACAAACTATTAAACATGAGGCCGAAAAGATAAAACCACACAAAATAAAAAAAAATAATAATAATAATGTCTCACAACTGCGCGAAAAAAATTAACGACCCGCAGCAACGCGCGGGTAATCATGTTTGTTATCAATAAACACAGAAAACCTTTACTACTCTACATATGTTAGTCGTATTTTATTATAGGCTAAGGTCCGAGTGTGTATTTGTTAAGGTTTGTACACTATATATGTATCGTTCCATATTATCAATAAACACAGTAAACCTTTACTACTCTACATTCTTCTTTTAATCATCAAACCAATTTCTCTTTCTAAATGGTTTGGACGACTATCATATAAATGTAAAAGGGTGTCAAAAAGGATGCTTATCACAAAATTACCCCCACCCTTTTTAATTATCCTCTCTCTCTTCCTCATAAAATACTCCCAATTGATTTTTCCACTCCCACTCTATCTCCCATGGCAGCCACTCATCTCCATTCCAATCTATAGCCTTACTTTTTTGTCTTCTCTCCAATCGTTTATTTAATTTATCGCCTTCAACAGATTTTTTTCATGCCCTGTTCATCACTTTGCTCTCATGTGTATAAATCTTTATAAAAATTGAGGGTTTTTTCTTTATAAATTTTCGTGTTTTAGATGGTCCTAAAAACATATCAATTGATATTAATGCATCTGTTAAAGATGTTTTTCATCCACGTTTTATGTTTTTTGAAGTTTGTATTAAGTGAAGTTTATATTGTTGCTTTGAATGTGTATAAATTCACATAAGTTTTAGGCTTTTTTTCTCTTTTAAATTCCTTATATAAACATATAAATTGATAAGAACATATTTGTTAATGGTGTTGTTCAGCTTATGTATTTGGGTTTGATCTTTGATTATGAGTTTTAAGACAATATCTTGTTTTTACACAAGATCTTATACTTGGTTGATTCTGGGTTTGATCTTTGATTATGAGTTTTTACACAAGATCTTGGGTTTCACATGTATAAAACAAGAGTTGCACTTTGATTTAAATGAAAAGGGTAAATTGAACATTTAGGTGTTTTAAGATGGTTATCCAGGATTAAAAAGAAACATGTATATGTTGAAACAAATCCTACTCCCAACAATACTATTAATCTAAACAAATCCTATCTCTTCAAAGGAGAA
>BQNB010049078.1:21767-42223 GCA_026074375.1 Tanacetum coccineum | reverse complement strand
ACATATAAACGTGTGCGTCCCCTTAGGCTCGAAAATATTTCCGGACATATATTAATCATATATGGTCATAATCCAACAAAATCCGCACCAGCAAATATTGCTAGCATGGTCGCATTAACTAATTTGTTCCAGTCCTTTAGTCTTCTAGCCCCGTTACACAACTTATGGTGAACTTGCAGTTTTTTAGCTTCAAACCCAACCTGCTTATAATGGTGCATAGTTTGGTCAGGGTCTCCTAATAAGCATTTGCACTAAAGTTCAAAAAACGGTGTATGGTTGTATATTTAGAATAAAAGAATTATAAAGTGCAATTACCTGAGATATAATGTCGCTAAATGATTATAAGCCCTTTCATAGGAGGGTTCTATTTTGAATGCTACTATGGCTTCAAATACCGATTCCAAAGGCCTCCTAAGCTAGTTAGGGCGGCAATTTTATTGCTTCAGTATAAATTATTCCTTTCCATGACACTGCATCATATAAAAACCGTCAATCTTAAATGAAATAAATACTTTACTTAAACTTCAAGTATTATTACCTCTTCATCACCTTCTAAATCTTCTTCATCAGAATAAATCAGTAAAAGAAAACTCCAAAAAGTAATATTATCATATCAAATAAAGTTCATTATTGTAACCCTAAAGTTTAAACTTAACTTGATTATCTTGTATAGTTACTGAAAATACCTGATTCTGAATTTCATCCATGTCATCCTTTTGTTGGGTTTCACTAAACCAGCCAAAAAAGCTGCGTGAACATCACTCTTACTCTGTCCTAAAAAAGAAACGACTGGTACCTTTGCTTCATAGTCTAGATATTCCTGTTTAAGGTTTCTTTGAGGATTAATCATTTTGGAATCTTTCTTATCAACATTGGATGACGGGTTGGACCTGTATGCAAAGATGAAGATTGTGATTAATCTATCAACATTAAAAAAATGCTTGCTACAATAGAATATGTATATTAGTGTATTACCCTTCAACTTAAGCTCTACAAGTTTGAGACATATTTCTCAATACGGTCAACAGAAGGCTTCAATCCTTCCTGTATACAAATAAATATAAAAATAAATAACAAAAACCAAGAATTACCCGTGACAAAAAAAAAATAGAATCGAAAGTATACCTCATAAGACGAAAGTAGTTTAGTAACCAAGTTTAGAAAGTAGCTCTCGTGTTTTTCCAGATCATCACTAAAAATCTTCGACTTCAAGAGATATCAAATGCTTAAAGATCTAGCAGAAAAGACAAGAGCAAGATGGTAATTTAGCATATTAGCATTCGGGTTCGTGATCATCACTGAAGAAGAGGGATGAGTTCATTTGTGAGACAAAAATTAAAGGTTTACTGAATGAATCGTGGTGACATACATATACACCACGAGAATAAATATATATATATACTGCGTAGTATTAGAGAACATACACTGAACAAAAGAAAATCAAATAGTTGCTTCCTCATAGGTCACACGATGTGCACCAGTTTAGCCATCCTATATATAAGAAGACAATCATCTTAACCACATATATGTTGAAAGTTAATTACCTGATAAACTTCTCGTGCAAGCATGACTATAATTTATAGCATCCTATTAAATTCATAGGTTGAAAGTTAATCATCTTTGGAATTTATCTAATGGCCGGTCTTGGAGTTTTTGTTAGTGCAAATATTACGATATTTAATCTATACGATCTCTTAATGTTTTTGTGATGACAAACATGTGACTTGTAATACGTAACGTAAAGTGCGCAAGTTACTCGTAATCACAAATCATCAATGCATACATGCATCTACATCTCTCAACGTCTCAAGTCTACATCAACACTGACAATTGTTTTTTTTTTGGAACAACAATTTTATTTCAACCGAAAACTAGCAAGGAGCTAGAATACAAAGATACAAGATATGGAGTTTTGAGCCAATCGTTCCAACTAAACGAGGCTTTATATCGATACCTACACCAATAGAACGACCTAGACACATTGTCTTCAAAAATCGTCGCCTTCAATAGATTCTTAGAGTCGAAAATTAGTTTATTCCGATACGACCATAGGTGTCACCACATAACATAAAACACACCTTCAAGCATCAGCTTATGAGTAGGAGAAAGCCGCAACGACACAAGCCAAATTCTCCACTCATCGTATGAGTTAGCATCATCATAAGGGATATCCCACCATTAAGTAATCTTACGTGAAATTTGTCTAACCATGTTACATATAAAGAACAGATGCCTAGACGATTCCACACAGTTATCACATATAGGACACAAAATAGAATCTATCTCGATACCTCAGCGAGAGATGTTAAGCCTCGTTGGTAAGGTGTCAATCTTCACTTTCCAAGCATGCACATTCACCTTATTAGGAACAGATTTAATCCAACGGGTCTTAGAATTCACATCCGAAATCCTTTTATTAATAATCGCCTTACGAATTGACGCAACAGAGAACTCCCCCGAACCTTTCAAAGACCAAATCCACCTATCTGATATCGGCACTAAAGTAACATTGTTAACAACGTGGTAAACTGAGCTTGTTCGACGCCTCCCCTTGGTTTACGGCGAAACAAAACATCCAAATTGGTATTAGCCAGCTTCAAACTAACAGTCACCTTTTTACAATTCTCAAGAGCATACATACGCGGGTATAGGTCATTAAGAATGTTGCCTCCAATCCAATTATCATCCCAGAAAGCAATCTTATTCCCGTTACCCAACTTAAGACGCATAAAATCGAATAGGTTAATACCTTGATTCTTTAGAAGCTTTTTCATTTCAATGATCAGACCAGCAAGGATGGAATACCCGCCATTCGTATCCTTACAACTATTTCCCAACTCGCCATGAACAGCCTTTAAGAACTCTCGCATATAAAAGACGAATTTTGGAATATAAAATCCAAAACCCATTTGAAACATTAAGGCTCTTATTTAAAGCGTATTGACTTGTAGACACCAAGACACCTTTTTTCTTTTAACGCCAGCACACTATCCTTTTGGACCCAAGTCGTTATTACTACTTAAATCTGGCCCAATTAAAAAAATGATTCCGCAATAGATTCTAACTTGCGAAGAACAGCTAAGGGAACTCTAAAGATGGACATATGAAACATAGGAATCGATCCTAAGACCGATTTGAGGAGAGTTAATCTACCTCCTATAGACAAAGTTTTCATTTTCCACTTGGATAAACGAGACTTCACCTTATCAGTTAACCTTCCCCCATGCTTGTGTCTGAGTACATTGTTCCGCTACTTTCATACCTAAATAAGAAAAACGGGGTGTTGAGCCTTAGTCATACGCGAGTTTAGTCGCCGCACTCTTGACTGTTCTTCAGCCACGAGAATCCCCATAAGTTTACTTTTACTCATGTTAATCCGCAAACCAGATGCTCGATAAAAAACATTCCAACACGTGCATTAAAGTATTAATATTGACGTCACACCATTGTCCCACAAACACCGCATCATCCGTATAAAACATATGTGAAAGATTCATCAAAGAACTTAACTTAACACCTTTAAACATACCCGCATCCACCATACGCTGAAACGAAAGATGTAAGCTTTCCATAACTAAAATGAATAAGAAAGGGGTATACCGGGTCACCTTGGCTTTTAGACTCTGACGGATTGAAATCTCGTCCATAGGGCTACCATTAATAATTTATAGACCTCTCGAAGAAACTAAGGCTAACTTTGAAATCCAATTGCCACCATTTATCACGATAAACTCCAAATTTTTTCAGCATCATCCAAATAATATCCCATCGGAACGAGTCATTAGGGCTTTCTCAAAATCATCCTTAATAAAATTACTTGATTGTTTCTCTCATTCGTTTGCACCATTTAACACCTCATTTAGAATATGAACTGTCATCTAAGTGTTCTTTCCGCGATAAACGTTGATTGCACCTCGTTAACAATATCACCCAATACACCAACGAGACGGATTCGCCAGAATTTTTGCAATGATCTTATATAGACTTCCAATAAGATTAATAGGTCTAAAATCTTTAACCAAGTTAGCATCTGAAATTTTCAGAATCAAGGCATTGAAAGACGAATTACACCCTTTCGGGATAACACCATTATTAAAAAAGTACTTAACTGCTTCGAATACATCATTTTTAATAATCGTCCAGAAACGACGATAAAAACCAAAAGTAAACCCGTCCGGACCAGGAGATTTGTCCGTCCCACAATCCCAAATCATTTGCCCCATTTGGTTTGTAGGTGGGTTTAAGATTAAGATTTATGTGCTCCAAAGTAATAGTATTCGGATAATTCATGTCAATGTGAGCTCGCTTTTCCACCGGTTTATCAAATCTCTTACTAAAGTGTTGGTAAAATTCACGTTTAACCGTATACGGGTCTTCAATCCAAACCCCGTCAACCATAATGCCTCGAATACTTAATTGGCTTTGTCTTTTATTTAACATACCATGAAAGAAACTAGAATTCTCATCCCCTTCAATAGACCATTTAATCTTAGCCTTCTGAGCCATTTCCATCGCTTGCAGTTTATCAATATCTTGAAGCGATTTCACCACCTCCATCCTTTTAGTTACCGTCTCAACAGAACCATCACCATTGTTAATAGCCGCATCCAAAGCCTCTAAATCTTCCTTGTACTTAGCCTTACCAGATTTCATATCTTTCATATTCCCTTTATTCCATTCCCTAATCTTCAATTTAAGATGTTTCAACTTTATCGACATACTACACATAGCATTCGAATCGACACCGGGGGCTTCACTCCAAGTATCCTCCACAAACTTATTAAAACCTTCCACTTTAAACCAATGATGATAAAAACGAAAAGGTATCGGCCCATAATCAAACTGCGATTCGCGAAGTAAAATAGGCCGATGATCCGAGAGGTATCGTTCCAATATTATAGCTGTGATATTAGGACAAGTGCTCAATAAATTTTCAGAAATAAGGAACCTATCGAGTTTACTCATCTTTGTAGCAGATTTATGACACCACGTAAATGAACCGCCACCTAAAGGGACCTCCATTAGCAATGAACGAATTAAACACATTAGCACCATGCGCATTGAACACCGAGCCAAACCTATCAGACTTATACCTTACCTCATCAAAATCTCCCATTAGCACCACCTCTTCATTCCACTTTTGAATTACATGCCTCAAATAATCCCACAACATATGCTTATCTTTCATATCGTGAGGAGCATATACCGAAACAATAAGAAGGTTGTTACCAGTTTTCAACCACACACCCCGAACCATGACGAAATAATCCGAAATAGTGGTATTTATTCTACGAAAGGAATTGGGATCCCACACACACAAGATGCCTCCCGAGTTACCTACCGAGTCACTATGAACATAGTCGAACCCAAAATTACCCCAACACATCTTCACATTAAAAAAATCTATACTCTCCATTTTAGTTTCTTGTAGCGCCAAAAAATTCACCTTATATTTAACACATAACTCCTTAACCCAATCTTTTTTAGCCTTTTGGGCGAGGCCTTGAATATTCAATGACAAATAATTCATCGATACACCTTCGCCGCTCCCTGTGATTTAATAATCTCGGTCATGTTACTCAAACACCCATCCATGTTGTAACCCATTGTTTGCCCCACTTTCACTAACTTTTCCATCAAACACAATATAGATCCCCCCGTGCGTGGAGCCACTGACTTTTTAAACTACAATTTCTAAGAAGACCTGAGCAAGCCGATTCGGATACATCTTCCTTGCAACCCTGCCTGACACTATTTCCTTCCTGACCAACATTAGTCTCTTCCACATTGAAATCTTGTGAGTTATCACAATTAACGTTGCTAACATTCTCCACATTCGTGCAAAACTCATTCATATTTTCATTTGGTGTAAAGCCTGGAGGATACTTTAAGCTCTGATCTGAGGTACCTTTAACTCCATTCATGACTTTCTTCTTGTTTAGCAGCGTGTATATTCCAAACGGATCCTCTGATTGATTCACCATCTGACCCGTAGATTCCTCATCAAGTTTATCATTACTCTGCCTCTCCCCCTCAAACACCATTTCAGGAACCTCAACCACATCACTATCATCTCCGCAACTCCCCAAGTCTTGAGCTTTAGGATCACCACCCTTAGATTCATCATCCGACTCGTCATCGTCTGATTCCTCCAAAAAATCAGGGACCCAACCAGGAACTTCTTTGGCACGAATCCAAAACACCTTCCCCCAAAAGATAATTTTAAAATTCTCAAGGATATTCATACCAAACCTCATGTAAATACATAATCTCTTTGAATGAAAATACATGTCTTCCTAGTCATCAACGTCCAGTAACTCCCCCCCCCTCCCCATTTAGCCGCAATCCGTTTAAACGTATTACCTGACCACAGTTTAAACAGAACACCTTCAATCTCAACCCATATAATTCTCCCATCAGTATTGAAATCGAGGGATGCTTCTTTCAACTGAGAAAACTAGGATCCAATCCTAATGTTGTCATGGAAAAATCTTTTGGAATTAGCTGAATCGAATTCCAGCAAAACCCATAACTCCCCCCATATATTGGATTTTGAAATTAGCAAAACCTTCATTAGTTAATGCCGTCTTAAGGTTTGATAAAGCCGCAAATTCTTTCACCCTTCCCAACACAGAATTAGACAAGTCTTTAGAATGCAAACAATTATCATCCAAAACAATTGCTGGAGCGGAATCACTCTCCATAGTCCTGGACTGAGAATTGCCTTTCACCACATGAACATACGATTTGCCTGCTACATTTACCCCCATCATCCTTTTTGGAAACATTACTTCTACTTCTATTGATCCTAGCATCCTTTTTTACATGAGGATTTTTATCATTCATAGGTGCTCTCTGAAACCTAGCAATGTTTGCATGAAACTTGAATCGACCAACCCATATTGTACATAAGTTGTTCACCAGTCTTTCCTCATTGAACACATTAATGAAACGAACAAATCCAAATCTCTTCTCAGCTTTCGACCTCTTAGATGGGATAAATGTGTCCACAACATGGCCATACTGCTTACATGATTGAAACAGATCCTTAGCTGAGAATGACTTAGGAAAATTCGTAATGTATATCGATGTAGATATCCTAGACACATCCTCCTCCTTAGATCTGTAACTACCCATGACGAATTAAACACGTAGCCCTAGGAAATTAGGGCTTGAAACAAACAACCAATCGCAGCCCCCTAAACAGCTACCATTATAACGACACAATATAATATTAAGACTGAGAGTAAAGGAATCAGAAACCCTAATATTTAATCAAACCCTAAAACTACGTCGAATCGAATAAAGGATAATTAAAGGTAGGAATTACAGATTGTGTCACACCCCCACGGGAATTATATGATCACAATAGGAGTAGGGATCAATCAAAGATCGAAAGCCTAAACCCAATCACAATATAAAAGCGAACGGGGGAGAAACAGCAACAATGATTACACCACAATAATCAAACGTTATTCAATGAATGATGGTTAACAGGATTGGATCAGACTTGAGATCAGCTAGGGTTCATCTTTTTTAAGGGTGCGTTTGGTTTTGTTTTTCACCTGATCTAGTCGGTTGTATTGTTATTTACTATGATATATACACTTACAGTTGTTTGCACCCGACGAAAATCACGTAAGGTATGTACAAACAACATTAAACTTGTAGGATGATCAAAGAAATAAGTTTTTTTGTTTTAAACATTATATTTTTATAAATATAACAAAATAATTTCTCAAAAATTATTTAGACAAATTATTTTTGAATTATAAAGAAATGTTTTATGTGGTAATTATTTCAAAATTCAAATATGGTCATTTTCCCCCTAAAACAAGTCAGTTTTTCACCAGATTTTACCTTCACCACAAAAAGACAAAAACAGGACGGTCCCTTAAATATGTTGGTGGCCCCCTAATATATCTGGGGTCGCCGTTGTCTTACAGACTGTTTTCAGCTCCTATAAATAGTGGGCTACTTCCAACTATTTTCATAACTCTTTTGCACAAATTTCTTTCAGTTCTTTCTCTCCCTTGATCTTACTAAATCTCTCTAAATCTTTAATCATTTAACTTGTTTAATCTTGTTTAAATGTGATCCAATCTTCTATCCTTTCCTTCTTCCCTCCCTCATGTGAAAGAGAAGAACTTTCGTCATCGTCAAGATACGAAGTTATGTAGTCTAGTTAGTCCATTTGTAACATTTACATATAGATCGAGTCCATACCTTTAATCTTTAGTAGTGTGTAGATCCGAATGGTGTGTATATTCGGAAGGGTTTATTGTGGGTTGGTTAGTATTTTAGGCCTTAAAATACATTGGTGAAGTGGTAGATTAGTTCTAGCTAAGATTATGACTTGACATCTAGCTTAGTGTCGAAAAATAATGTAAGCGACATGGTTTACTTCGTATAATAGCTTGAAGGAAAATCTTCTAAAAAGAGTTTGGAAATGTCAATATATATTTTGTAGTCGTAAGAGTAGAAATGGCGTCCAAAACACGTATTTTATGTGCTGAAACAACTTTCTGAAGTCCTACGTCAGTCCATTAACTCACCAAATGATTTTATATAAAAAACGTGTTTCTGGGTCACTGGTGGCGGTCCCATAAATATTAGGGCGGCCCCCAAATATATCTGGGGGGTCGTCACCTTTATGGGGGCCATCTGTCTATTTCGTCAGAATTTGCCAAACTTCGAAAAATCATATAAAATCAACCGTAAGTCAGTAGAAGTCGTGCCACCCGCCATTTTAAAGATAATCGAGTCTACGTTCATTTAAAAACACTTCCAAATCTTCATTTCAAAGTTAAATAAGTCTGAAATGGAAAATACTATTTAGTGGTTAAAACGTTGTGTTTTGTTTTAATGTAAAACTTGTAGTTTACCTTTTCCTTCGAGTCGGGCATTTCTAGTTAATGTATCTTTGAAAATAGTGTGTTTATCTTTTTAAAATATTGATCTCAATTAATTTTTGAAGTGGGGAGGAAACTATTTTATGTTTAAATAAAATCGAGCTAAGTATACATCGTTGTATCTAATACACAAAACGACGACGAATATCTTTATGTGCATCCTAAGTGATTATGTGTATTTACTTGTATCTTAATTTTGTTAATACATATTATTAAGTGGGCATTGCTACTTGTAATTGAGCTACTTATATATATCTAAACACATATGCTATGCACACTATTTATTTGTTACTAGTTTTCTAGAGTATGCCTAATAGGAATTACGCTAGATTTCTTGTGTTAAGTTGCAAAATTGTTTGTGAATTGCATATAGGCATAAATAGCTATATTTACAAGTGTTACATAAATATTTTATAACTCATTTTAAGTGTAGTAACTTACTTAGGAATAAAAGTTCAATAGTTTGTCAAGTGTGTGAGAAAATATTGTCTTAAGCACATGTTAAAACTCGTCACCAAAATATTTCCAGTTCGTTAACTCTCTTCCAACAAGATGTCTAAATCTTTTCATCGTCTTGACTTGTTTGACCATGGGTTGGTTAAACAAAATAAAAGATTGTACCAATACATTAGTAATTAAGTAAAAGAAAATGTATTTTTAAACTTTGTTTGTGCTTGCATTGTTCCAACACATACACATAATTACATTCTTTTTATAAACATATAGTATTTTACAAAAGATGTGTGTTGTATAAAAATGGTTAGGAAAATTATTTATATACTTATAAAATGTCAAAAACTATGCATACTATACATAACAACAAATGGTTTTTCACATAAGTAAAAGATATGACAATCTTGAAGTAAGAAATTAACTTGTCATTATTCATCAACCTCATCTTTCAACTAGTCTTAGGATTAATGGAACACACTATGAAAATCTTTATTTCTTTTCTTTTAAAAAGATTGTTCGTGAGGGTCAAGAAAGATTTCGAATATACATCAATTCATTATTAAAATTATGATTGATATTATTATCGAATCTAATTGACAAGTTTTCGAGTATGGACAAGAAATCAGATTCTTATTTGTCTAGCTTTGAGATTATATCAAAATATAACAAGAAATATTATCTTAAAACTACATACTCAATCACACTCGATTGATATGAAAATAACGACATCCTTTTTAAAGACGACAAAAATATGCATCGGATCATAACTCACACTTGTGAAAATGATGTCATATTGAGTCTATTTGTCCAATAGTTTTGTTCCAAATATTTGTCCAATAAGGTTAGGACTAGGAATAATTGAACATATTCCGCAAACAATTATTGTGCTTTCTTTCAATAAGTGATCGTAAGAGGATTTCGAATATGAAGATGATTATTATTCAAACGATAATCAATCTCACTATTCAATCTAATTACAAAATTAGAATATGAACATGAAATCGAGACTATGATTTATCTAGATCATAAAAATATCAATCAAATGACCATAGATATTTTTCCGAGTCTACATGTTTAACCATCCTCAGTTATTACATGAAATCACGAAGTCGATTGCAAGACAACAAGATTAGTCATCAAATTGCAACTCACACTTGCAATGAAGATGTTTCATTGAGTCTAAAATATTCAAATGTTGTGTTATTAGCTATGGTCAAATTATACATGTTGTAAGATGCAATTGTGTTATATACCAAATGATGTGTCTGAGTATGGCTAAAATATTTTTGGTCATTGTTATTAATAAATTGTTGCCTTTCTTATTTAGGCTTTTTGTGGATTGTCAACAGAAAGCCCTAATGTTTAATTAAGGAGGATGAAAGAAATCGATACAATAGTTCCATGTGATGGTTGGCGGGTGCCTTCGGTTCGAAGTTTCGGCACATTAAAAGGCATCTCAAAATAAGACAATCCCTAATTTATTTTGTTGGCCTTTGGATCCTATCCATCAACTTAGGTAATTCGTGATTTACTTTTTCCTGTTATGTTTTGTTAAATTTTTTGATTTTTTTTCTAAAATGTCGCAAAATCTGGCATTGCAACAAAAATGGTTTTGTTTCGGGTGCATTTTTTGGTCTAATGTATAGTCTTGGCTTATTGATGTCGTTGCCTTTGTAGAATGCCTAAATATGACTCTGCTTTTATGTGAGTTTGTTCATGTCCTTTGAGATTTGCATTTTAAACATTTTAAAGAAGCAAAATGCTTGAATATGTTTTTTCGGTCTCTTCATGTTTTAAATATTTAAATTATATGGATTTATTATATATTGTCTTATGTAAACTTTCGGTAACATGATTATGAATTATATGTTATGAATCATGTGGTTGTATGCTTTTTGGATAAGTTGTTGATTATTTTATTGAAAATGGTATGGTTTTAACTGCATTATGGTATCTACGTAGTTCTATGAGTGTTATTGTTCCCTGAGGCTGGTTTACTCGCCTCAACTAAAATAATGCTTTTATTAATCATGTTACTTTTTCTAATGCTAATCTTGAACATATTGATGTAGGGGATTTGGATGGCCTTATTCGTTGTCAAATAATACATGTGATTAAACGAAAAAGCCTGCCAACATCATTCCAAGCGGTCGTGACAATAGCGATGACGCGACCACGCAAACCAATAATTTTATCCGTGGTTTGAATTCAAGCACCAACTCAGTTAATGGCGTTATTGCTTATACAATTGTCGGTGTTTTCAGGTTGATAGATATAGATTCTTTGGGCGGTTTGAACAATCCAATATAAGGTTCCGTTACAAACTAGGCGGGCCAGTGCTATCGTGTCTTCATTGAGACATACGTGTCATGTGTGGCTTCTTTAATACATATATTGTTGCAAATTTGTTAAATTCGAATTCAATTGTAATTTTATTTAGTTTTAAAAGGTGTCACTCGTTTCAGATTATTAAATGTAGATTCTTGAGGCGATTTAAGTTTTTAAACAAAATCTAAAATTTATTTGTGATTTATGTTCATTTTGATACCAAACTTTATTTGGATACTAAGGGACTAATCATCACCCTCCATCTCCATCTTGATCAAATGGATGAGATTAAACCCAAAACTCATTTTCATTCTTTTTTTTCAAATATTAATATCTCTTAAACAGTTAATCGTTAAGCGAAAAAATATATCAACACGACGAGCATTTAATTATCTTTCTATAGATATATACTTTGATATACTTTAGACAAACTTTTTTTTCTTTATTTTTTCACGTTTTTTCGTCTTTTTTCTTTTTTCTGATCGTTGAAGCTTGCATGAGAAATTACATGTGATTAAATACTAATAAAATCACATGTGATATTAGTATTAAATCACATATCATATTACTGATAAATCACATATGATTAAATCATATATGATATTAGTATTAAATTATATATGATGTAATTCTAATGCAATCATATGTAATTCGATGTTAATGTTAACTCACATGTGATTTTATACGAATATTCAAATTAGTGTTTAATGACATGTGATATTTTCATGCAAGTGTAAACAACGAAAAAAGAATGAAAAAGGTGAAAAAACGAAGAAAAAAAAGTTTGTCGAAAGTATATCAAAGTAAATCAAATCTTTGTAATATATTTGTAACCATTAAATCTTACCGGTAGATCAAATCTTGCTTTATGTTCACATCCTTCCGTTAATTATGCATCCTCACACCTCCTTAGTTCTTTGTCACTTCTACTTTGACCGTATCTGAAACCATATAACTTTTTTAAAAGGCGTGAAATCCGATAATAATAAGTTACATAACATAACGCCACGCTATTACACAATGCACACTTTTGCGATGTCATGGTTACCTTAAATTTTTGCTTTGAATTATCTTTACTTTTCTATGCATTGTGCACACAACTATTCCATACTTCCTGGGTGGCTAGGTTTCATAACAAAAAAATCTATACTCCTATAGTTAGATTAGCACTTAAACACACAAAAATCTAACTATATATATAAAAAAATAGGGGTTCATAGGATACGTCAAATATACGTACACAAAAACACAAATAACAAAAAAACAAATCTTTACTACTACTTGCAATACAACACATCTAAATCATCAATCAAAGCAAACAAACATAAACCCACAACTCAATTACAAAAAAAAAAACCCTGAATCTATTACACATTAGTTGTTGATATAAAATGAATTTTTAAACAAAAAACATACCTTTGATTAACTCAGAAGAGGATTATGATTAAGGATTCGATTAAAATGGAGACGAAACTGGTCGGGTGGCAGAGCCAGCCCTAGGGGTAGGCGACGGCCGAGGGCATCAAATGAACAGGGGCAAGTTTTTAGTGTTGTGACCGGTTTTATATGATGAAGATGGTGTTGTGACGATGAAACAGAAGGGTAACATAGGGAATCCAAAGCATAATTTAATTGTATCTTTCAATTTCATCCATAATCTTTTAACTTTGAATTCTAAACGAGTTAAAATACAAAACTTCATATATGTGAAAGTGTGAAGTAATATACCAAACTTTATTTCTACGATATAAAGGGAATGCACATTTTTTTTAAACCTTAAAAAAATTAATAAACTTCAATTATCGATCGAAAAGAACATCCACTATTAAATTCGAAATTTAAATAATTTTTTAGCCTCAAACTTTTTATTTCGTTTTTAACTCATAAACTTTTTCTCTCGCAATAACTACAAATTAAACCTTTAAGTATTACATCAAAAATCACACAAAAACAACAAGCGCGCAAATATAATTATTTATCGTTGTGCGTAGTTATTTGTCTAATACTCCGTATATGTGAAAGAGTTGGAATTACTATATTAACAAAATTTGTTAACTAAGTCACTTAACTTTAAGTTTTTATTAACTTTAGTTAATGAACTATTTGACATAGTTTAATAAAAGAAAATTATATATATTCTAATAATCATGGTATGTGATATCAATTTGTTACTCTTGTGATTTATAGCTTGTCTCATAAGTATAATGAACTACATTTTCTAATTTTAATCTCTAAATAAAAATAATTTCCAATCTCGATAGTACAGTGAAGATAACAAACGCTGTGGTGAACTAAAAGGCAAACAAATACGGAGTAGTATAATGTTTCAAACGAAAAAAAAAATTGATAATAAAATAAGTTTTTTTTTCACTTAGCATTTTAAAGAAAATAGATCTAATTTGATAATCTATTTACTTATCTTTAATCTACTAGTGTGTATAAAGATTCACAAGTCATATAAATAATTTGAATTAGATTAGATGTAAAGTAATTATAACATTATCCAACTGTTATGGAGTCTATATGTTTTGGCTAGTTTTATCGAGTCTACGTAATTTTATTTTTTTACGATATATAGTGGGGGCATCTTTTCGATTATCTTGCCCAGGGCATCAAAAACCTCAGGACCGGGCCTGTCGGGTGATGTTGGCCAGAAGCGATGTTTGCATGTTTGGGTTGGAGGAGATTTATGTGGGTTGTTTTTGGTTTGGAAGGGAATAAAAGTTACATAACTAACCTTCCACTTATGATCATTGAGGTTTATAAAATCACTCCCGTATTTTAATAGTTA
This sequence comes from Tanacetum coccineum, assembly GCA_026074375.1. Lineage (NCBI taxonomy): Eukaryota > Viridiplantae > Streptophyta > Magnoliopsida > Asterales > Asteraceae > Tanacetum > Tanacetum coccineum. The sequence continues at coordinate 27,739 of BQNB010049078.1, read as the reverse complement.
TTTTTTTCACATTTTTTATACATATAGTTTTTGATGGGTTTTTCATTATACACGAATTTTGCCAATTTTGACCGAATTGAAGTTCAATTTTGACTTTTTATTAACCAATCAGATCGCACGATTTTGCCTACGTGGCAAAAAAGCGTTCTGATTGGTCCAATTTTTTTTCTCATAAGATTTAATCTCATAAAAAAAACTCCGAAATGATGTAATTCTTTTATTATATAAAAGATTTATTTATTAATTAAGTTTAAATAAATATAAATTTGTCTAATCAAAGTTTGTCGGATTTAAGCTCGGAACCAACGTGCGACCGCATAACTCCTAATCATCAAAAACATTTCCTACCGACGAAACATGGAACATCCAATTGTCGTTTTACCATTGGGCTTAGTTGAGCCTGCTTCGTCTGGCCCATTAAACGGTCATTTTTTTTTCTTCCCTATAGTTGTAATCTAAAATCTTTTGTGTAATGTACTACATTTGGATATACCATCAGTACATCCTCACTCTCTCTTTTGCACAACTACCACCAATAATATCAACATGTTTTACTATGCATGTGATTCCAAATCTACAAACAACAGACACCATAAACTACTAATAGTAATGAGTAACCATTCCCTACCATACACATGTTGACCAACATCCATGTACCGACCCAATGACAGAAAAGATAAAATTGTGAAACTAACCCTTCAATTCCAAATATCCTTTAAAAACACATAAAAACATCTACAAACATATTATCACAGCCAAATACTTTTCGAGATAAAGTTAATCCCCGTCGCAACGCGCGGGAGAATAGGCAACTTGTTAGATGATAAAGTGCATTGCAAAATGTATGAGGTTATTGTAATTAGGGGTGTTATCGGGTCGGGTTGTCGGGTTATCGGGTTGATTCGGGTTTCGGTGTCCCAAATATTGACCCTAACCCGACCCTATAAAATATCGGGTTATTAGGTTTCGGGTCAAAACAGGTCGGGTTGAGTCGGGTTGGGTTGTCAGGTTGTTATCGGGTTGGGTTGTCAGGTTGTTATCGGGTTGAACATGTAAAACAGTAGCATAAAATTTGCATGAAGAAAAATTTAGATGAATTTTTTTTTTGCACAAATTTGCATGAAAAAGAAGAAAAGCCCATTATACAAAATATAGCACAATGGCATATTTGAACGTGTAGAAAAAAAGGAGCAGAGTGTCATATTTGAGCTTATTGATTTCATTAGACTCCAATCTAAGATTTAAAAGATCACCAATCGATGTTCGGTTTTCGCGGTTTTGCGCCTCTATTTAAGATTAAGACATGTAAAAGTTCCAAGAAAATGAAAATAGGACTTGAAATTGACTTGGATTCAAATAGTGCATGTCTTTATTGGCAACATGTAAAAAAACGAGTTGGAATTTAACCCGCGTGTTGTCGCGGGAGTTAAGTTTTTTGCATTGTTGTTGTGTAAGTTTCGGTTTGGTAAATATCAATATTGGTCTCATTTTATTCGTGGTTCAGAAGCATTTCTGTCCGTATATTTTTTATTTAAAAAATTTATGTAAAAAATTTGCGAATAAAAGAAACTTGAGGGGCCTTTTTTATTTTATTTTTTAAAAATTTATGTAAAAAAGTGGTAAACAGTTAAAAATTGAGGGTCCGTTTTGTAATATTTTTTTTTTACTTTGGCCAGATTTTGGGTCGGTACAAGTATAGTTTTTTATTTAAAAATTTATTATAAAATTGCAATAAAAAAAACTGAGGGCCTTTTTTATTTTTATTTTTAAAAATTTATTAAAAAAGCCGTAAACAGTTAAAAAGATAGGTCACGTTTTATAAATTTTTTTTTTTAGTTTGGGGCAAATTTTGGGCTAGTTTTTTTATTTTTTTAAAATTTATGTAAAAAAATCGTAAACAGTTAAAAGTTGAGGGTCCGTTTTGAAATTTTTTTTTTTTTTTTTGGGCCAAAATTTGGGCTGTTTTTGGGCCGGGTACTGTAGCACTGTAGCAGCACTGTAGCTGCTACAGTGCCACCGACCATTTGAGAATTGTATTATAGGGTAATAAAAATTTATGTAAAAAAGTCGTAAACAGTTAAAAGTTGAGGGTCCGTTTTGTAATTTTTTTTTTTCTTTTTTTGTTTGGGCCAAAATTTGGGCTGTTTTTTGGGCCGGTACTGTAGCACTGTAGCAAGCACTGTAGCTGCTACAGTGCCACCGACCATTTGAGAATTGTATTATAGGGTTGTAAAAAAATGTAGTGGCTTTAGAAAAAAAACATTAACATAATTGCACATCACATTACTTTATCTTGAGAAACAAATAATGCAAGCAAAAAAAATTGCAATAACTTAAAGGGGCAATTGCATATATATCCCTCCAAAGACTATAAATTGCATATATATCCAACATAAACTTAAAATTGCATATATATCCTTCTTAAACACAAAAAATGTCATATATATCCAAATAGTCATTTTATATGTATTTAAAACCAAAAAATGCATGATAATTATAATCAAAATACAAAATGACCATTATACCCTCTTTTTTCCAACCAACAACATCAACAAAAAATATATACTCGTATAAAGACTCGATCAATATCATTTAACTCTTTAAAAACCCAATAACAAGCTACATTGATTTTTCAAGAAACCAAATTTGTAACCACTACATGTTCTTTCTTTTCTATATCTTCAATCTTTAGTTTCATTTTTTCTTATTCTATAACTTTGGTCCAACACCCATGAGTAACTTTTGAAACTTTGACATAAAATAATAAGAGTAAATTGCATAAATCGTCCTTAAAATTTGGCCAAATTGCATGTTTCGTCCCAAACGTTACGAAAGTGCAAGGATCGTCCCTGTGGAGAAACCTTTGGTGCAAGTATCGTCCCTGAGGGTAAACTTTTAGGGAAACCTTTGGTGCAAGTATCGTCCCCGCAGGGACGATACATGCACCAAAGGTTTCCCCACAAGGACGATCCTTACACTTTCGTAACGTTTGGGACGAAACATGCAATTTGGCCAAACTTTAGGGACGATTTATGCAATTTACTCAAATAATAATGTTTATATGCATATTTTTTAGATCCTGGTAAATCCGATAGACATCTCCACACTCTTCGGAATATGTGCATCACCATCACCCTCTGCCGCTGGACCGCCTCTAAATATCAACTGACCGTCACTGTGTTTAAAATCCCACTTGTTTTCGTCTTTAGAGCCCTCTAAATTCCATCGAATCTTTGTCTTATTGTTATAGGTATATAACTGATGTGTTTCATATATGTATTTATTTGTGTTTGCCAAATTTGAATTGATGTTGGATCTGGATTAGTACATCCGTTTATGAGAGGGTGTTTTGGGTATGTTTGGCAAAACTAGCTGTAAGCTTGTAAACTTTAAGTTGTAAGCTGTAAACTGCAAAACTGTTAACATGAGTTACAAGCTGTATTTCTTTTCTAATAAAAGTGTTTGGTAAACTAGCTGTTGTGTAATCATATGATGTAAAATGACATAAAAGGACATATATATAACTGTAAGCGAATGTGAAACATAGAAATAATAATCGTAGTGCCTTAAAAAAACATAATTGTAATAGTGATTGATGACGTGCATTCCATATTGATGTGGCAATATCGTCCGAGATTTGTTTCATCATTAGATGTTCCTTGAGAGACATTTTCAGTGTTTGTTTCATGGCCACGAACATCATGAAGTTCATCACGTGGTATGCAATTTGAATGTTGCTTGATCGTAGTAAACATCACATCTTCTTCATCATTATTGCAAATGTAGTTATGCAAAGTCACGTAACATTATACATACAACACTATTCTCAATTAACTAATCTAATTATATAAGTGATCCTATATTGTTGTATCATGTTTAACCTAAGTAACTTGTGGAAACCTAAAGATCTCCTTAGATCGTTGTAGCTTAGGTTGTTTAGACCTTATCTAGGATAAATTAATAACAAAAGCGGAATATTCAATACACAGAATCATTGTTATTAACACAAGGTTTTACCAAACATTCATCACAGTCCCAATATTATTTGATTAAGATAATACGGTTACATCAATGAACTGTAACAGGGATCAAGGAAAACCTTGATTACCTTGAGGCTACACCAACTCTATAGACGTCTACATCTTTAACACTTTGTGTACACACACTTTTCTGGATGAATACAAACTAATATGCCTAGACCTCCTTTTATAGCACAATGAGTCTAAGGCTTACAAGGAAACTAATTAATATATTAATGAGAGAATTAATTAATTATCTTCTCATTAATATTCATTCTTATCTTATTTTGACCAAATCTTTTAATCTTTATCTTTATTTTTCTTGAGCATATCTTTTAGTATCTTCTGATTTCTTTCATCTTTTGTAGAATATACTCCACCAGCTTGAAGAATTTCTTATTGTCGATTTAGGTCATTTTCCTTTAAGTCCTTCTTGTTTCATTCTTACATTTATTTTGTCTCATCAAATCTAGAATCCCAACATGACTCGACAGAATAAAAGAAAACAAACCGTCCAGATGCGATTTAGAGACTTTTAGAGCTAACAACTATCACCACAACAATGAAAAACGATTAGTATGATCAAAGAGAAAGAGAGGCTACTGAGCGTTAACCTAGGAGTTCTCCGCTACAAAAATTACAGATAACTATTTATATATGCATGCGAGGTTTTCCCTATAGCACACTAAACAATTCACTACAATAATCGTGTATATAGGTAACTGTTATAAACAAGAAAATCATCTATATAATATTGCCATCAACCAATTTAATCATCCAGAAGCACGGTGTATAGTAGAAACACACAATAGTTTTTCACATGCATATAACACAATAGTTTTTCCTTTATACTAAAATATAACAGATGCATGCATCCCAAGATAGGGTTTATGTTTGTATTATAGTACTGTAACAAATAGAAGAAGCAAAACAAGTGCATTCTAGAGTATGTAAAAAATGACGACGAACCTGGAATAGGTTTTGACGTTTTGTTTGTTTTTCAGTTGTTGAAGAAAGCAAATAGGGTTGTGGGAAGATGGTTTCTACGTATTTTTTTATAAGGTTAAAGGATATATGGGTAATTTAACTTTTTAACAGCTCCTAAATGTTTAGAACGCTCTATTTTAAGGGCCTGTTTGGCAGGAGCTTTTTTGAAGCTTTTTGTAGAGCTGTAAGCTTTTTGTTACAAAAATAACCTCTTTCAGAATAAATAGCTCTGTTTGGATGCATCAACTTTAAGCTTTTATTTTAAACAAGTAGCTCCTAAATGAAAAGGTGATTGATGAAGCTTTTAAAATTGTAGGAGCTGTTAAGTCTGTAAATTACTAATATACCCTCCAACCATAATATAATCTATTTAAATATGTACTTTTAAGTCATTTTACATCTTATAATTACAGTCAACAGCTAATTTACCAAACACTTTTATTGAACAAAAAGCTAATAGCTCTAAAAAAGCTATATAAAAGCACTTGCCAAACAGGCCCAAGATGAATATTTCATGTTACGGATATGTGTAGTTGTGTATTTTTTTTTTTTGAAGATGATATATGAAAGGAAAAAAGACGAAGATTATATATTTGTGTAAGGTGGAAAGAGAAAAATGGTATTATAAGTAGAGGACATAATGGTTATTTTATATTTGAATTGCAATTATTATTTGGTTTTTGTTTTTAAATATACATAAAAAAAATTTGGATGACAATTTTTTTGTTTAAGAGGGATATATATATATATAATTTTTAGTTTATGTTGGATATATATGCAATTTTTAGTCATTGAAGGGATATATATGCAACTCTTCCTAACTTAAAGTTGTTATAATTTTCTTTTGTTCATGAACTAGTAGTATTGGGCTAAAATACTGATGCATATACACTTGAACCAACTTTTAAGATGCAATTTGTAAATTTGTTCAAAAATTATGACAAATGGACTACAATAAATGGGCAT
>BQNB010049078.1:0-19532 GCA_026074375.1 Tanacetum coccineum | reverse complement strand
CAATTCACCTAAGGTGTAACCAGAGAGTAAAAAGCAATTGCAAATGTTATTGGATTAGGCAGCATAGACTTAAATTAAACACATATGATATTCACATAATCTTGATAAAAACTTGTATAAAAAAGTATACAAAGAAGCACGCATACATCTTTGTAACACAAGTTAAGAAAATAATTTGTTAACTTTCTAGGTGCAATTTTATTGCGGGAGAAAAATTAAAGAATGATTAAACTCTATATTGTACTCTGCATGTGTCCGAAGACACATATTCTTCCAATAATTATCACTTATGTCGAAACATGTAGTGACACGAGAGAAAATTAAAGGTCACTCAAACCCTAGACCATTTCTATAAACTACTGTCCTTACAAACAACACTCTTCAACAATGTCAATTCAGCATGTCAAGTGCCATTAGCTAAAAACGAATCTTCAAATACCGTCATTGATAATAACATCATAAACGACAGTACTAAAAACTTACAAATAAAGTGTTTAATTAAAACAAATACAATGAAATGGTTCGTCGCGTAGATGAATAAAAACTTGAATGTAAGTAGCAAACCGATCTTTATTAGTCACAAAAACTCGCCATTAAAATATAAATGGAATAAAAAAACATCAAAAAAGTGAAAGTTCAAAAGACCATAGAAAAATATTCACAAGAACAAGACATCACTAAATCTTATATAACCTCTCAACAAGCAACTAAATTCTCCCACAACCAACAGCTAAGACATCACCCTCATCTCTCTCCCTCCCACAGCACAACTAACAGACAACGGAGGAGAGGCAAAGTGTAGAGAGAAAAAAGATTTTAGAAATATTAAAAAAGGAACAATAAGACATTCGAACAAAATAGTATAAATAATTCAAATCACAAATACATTTTTGCTAGATTATTAAGTACAATATATAGATATCGTAATCCACCACTTACACGAAACACCATCACATCCACTAAATCACCCACCTAAATCATTCACCACAAACCCAAAACAGCCAACACACTCATAACTTAATATATTTACATATAACACACGCCATCTCACAGCCCACGACACATCACCCCCCACACCACCATCCAAACCTCAATCGACGTGTATTCCATCCACCCAAAACATCCAATTACAAATGATTACATCCGTACATAAAATCCGAATCTATAATCTAAGCCCCGCAGGTCAGAAATAACGTAAACCAATAAATCTACCGCTGTACGTTGCAACTTCTATCTATGAAAAATCTTTGTTTTTAATAACACTATTATTTGAAAAAAGGTTTTTTATTATGTGTTATTAACTTTATCAATGACGGATAAAAAATTGGCTAAGAACTAATACGTATATGACCTATTGACAAGTGGCATAATGCACTAAATAAATCGCTCAGTAATAATCGGAGTAAGGACCTACCTAGTATTAAAATTGATTAAGAATTTTAATATTAAAATAGCAATAAAATCATTAATGCAAACTTGGGTCCTAGGATGTATGAAGTACGACCTTTAATTTTTCCGCTGCTACTACCTTTTAACTTATCTGCAATCTTTTCCGGCCCACTTTACAAGGTTCGATATTCCGACCATAAGACAGATTAACTAATGCGAAGAAAAATATTGTAGCTCTATCAGGTGCACAACATGCAAGATACAGGAATAAAAAAAAGGTATTGCAATCAATTCAATCATTGCTACATATTTTAAGAGACAAATACACACAAAAAGAAACACCAAATAAAATCTGATATTATTATAATATAATTTTAGTTTTTTTTTTTAGGAAATATATGAGAACAAAATGATTCTTTAAATATAAAAATAATAAAATAATTTTATTTTATAAAACAAACCCCAAAAAAAAAAAAAGAAAAAAAAAAAAAAAAAAAAAAAAAAAAACAAAAAACAAAAAAAAAAAACAAAAACAAAAAAAAAAAAAACAAAAAAAAAAAAAAAAAAAAAAAAAAAAAAAAAAAAAACAAAAAAAAAACTAAAACGCAAACCACAACAACTAAAAAAAAAACAAAAAACAACAAAACAAAACCAAAAAAAAAAACCCGAATAAAAAAAAACCCTCTAACCCCCCATGATCATCAGTCCCCAACGCCCTGATACCCCCCAAGGTTTATCCCCCCTCCTACACCCCCATATAATCTCATGTGTTCCAAGAGTTGAAATGAAATTGTAGTACTTGCTTCTTATGCAAAACAAATAGGTTCAATTCTTTGTTACACCTTTTATGATACAAGAATTTTTGATTTATATCAAGATTAATGCTTTAAAATATTAAAAACACCTATTTAATCCTACCAACCATGGCGACCTCTATCCACTTTTAAAGCCTCACCCATCAATATAAACCAATAAAAAAACTCACCAAACTCTCCTCATCCATTCCAAAGGCGCCAACCCTCTCGCACTATACACGAACTCGAACACACAAACAGACCACATCACACAATCACACATCAGTCGACATGAAAAACACAATCAAACCACCTCACCACCACACCAGCACCTAACCATACACCACATCAATAAAGCAAAAATCCAACAAACCGTCACCAGAATCACCCCACCCTACAATCTCCAAAAACAATCAAAAAACAAACACACACAGTAAACCCCCACTACCACCCAAACATAAACACCAATGATATCCAGAATAGCCATACCCCCACACCCACTTATTCCAAAAAAACCAAAAAACCCACCCACCGCAATTGACCACACCACATACAAAATGAAAATAAGTGAATAGAAAAACTAGGAATGAGATAAATACTAAAACAAACGCCCCCATGTACTAAAAGATGTTAACAAAAACTAAACCAACAATATCTATCTACAACAACATACAGAAGCCGAAAATCAACACATAACACAATTTCTTACACTAATTTCGCAAAACAGTAAGCAACTAAGCAATTAAACCAAAAACACCCCAATTCAAACCAACAAACAAGTAACAAAAAAAACAAATTAACAAATTTCAAATGATGGCAATACTTACACTAGTGAATACGGATGTTATTAACAAGACGCAATCTAAGATCCCTACTCACCGATTTCCACCCTCATCTACCCCCCCCCACACTTTCCCACACAGGCCCTCCTGCATCGCCCGTCCATAATAAAACACATAATCCGCAAGTGATGAACCATTCTTCAATAGCACAACAAAAACAACACAACAAAACCACAACACACAACCACACGAACACTAAACAAATCCATCCCACCCCATACATGCATCATTCACATTATTTAAACATAGCACCCAGAAGTCTAAACCTTCACAACCCCACAAACACCACCCCCCAAAACCCACCCACCCTTGTACCCCACCTCCTTCCCTCCCCCCCCCATGGACCCCACCCTATTCCTACTACCAACCCACATGCTCAACCACCCAACGGCACACATCCCCAAACGACAATCTATAACCAAAAACGAATAAAATCGGACCAAAACCCGAAGAATATACAAATCAACCCTCATATCTAGCCAAATCACACTTCCCCCCCGCCCCCCAAACTACACACAACACAACACACAACCAACACGCCACCAAATCACTACCCAACAACAATCACCACCCCACCCCCACAACACACAAATCGCACACAAAAGAATGACCTCCCGTCCCCCACCCCCCTACACACCACAATCCCAACACAACACACATCACTCCAACGAACCAAACCTTCGTTACCTTATAGGAATTACGGCAGGAGCTCAGATAAAATATCACGAACATAGTAAGCACGAGAGTGTAGGAATCCACTAGAGGGTCACATGGTTCTCGAAAGTAAATATCAGAAACAACTCGCACAAACGAACAAGAAAACATGTACCAAGACATAGTTAGATTTGCTAACTCATATAAAACAAGAACTGGAATTGGGGTAATATTTTTTTATCTTTTTTTTTATTTTTTTGAATTTTCTATCTCTCTCAACAGATATAATAATAAAAATAAACTAAGATTATAACTAATAAATTAAAAACAGCAAATGACAACCCAAAAACCCACCCACCTTCCCAGACACTTACGCCACGTCTCACACCACACCCACGCTGCCCACCCCAAACGACGTCCTGTTCCCATATCCTAACCCACTCTCACATCCCCTACGGAGAAAAAGATATACTACCTACTACAACCTCTACCCACCCGTGATAATTCAAACATGAAAAATCCACACCCTACTGTCCTGCCCTCCTACCCAAACCACACAAAAACAAACCCACCCGCCAGACAAACAACCATACCCAACCACGAAGAAAACAACCCCGACCCCAAAACCCCAACATAAACCCAAATTACCGCACCTTACCACACCCCATAACACACATCCCCAAGTGAATACAAACAAATCCCCAACTGACAAACTCAACGACATAAGTGATAATTATTGGAAGAATATGTGTCTTCGGACACATGCAGAGTACAATATAGGGTTTGATCATTCTTTAATTTTTTTTTCCCGCGATAAAAGTGCACCTAGAAAGTTAACAAATTGTTTTCTTAACTTGTGTTACAAAGATGTATGCGTGCTTCTTTGTACACTTTTTGATACAAGTTTTTATCAAGATTATGTGAATACCCTATGTGTTTAATTTAAGTCTATGCTGCCTAATCCAATAACATTTGCAATTGCTTTTTACTCTCTGGTTACACCTTAGGTGAATTGCAACCCAAGGTGAATTTTCTCTAATTGGATAGACCTTTTGTTAATTTTCACACGTTCTTGCATTGGATGGCTTAATCGAGTATGGTTGGTCAAACCTTCGACCCGTGGAATAAGATGAGACAAAACATGCCACATGACATTGCAGATTGTTTCTCCAATGCCATGAGTCTCATAAAGTTAAGAGTTACACTGATAAACGTCAAAAGCGTGTCGAAGTAATCTTAAGTATTTCCCGTTAGATAAAATAATCACTTGAGGACAAGCAAAAAATCTATCTTCCGAGTGTCGTGTTCACGGCGAGAATTGAATTGAGAATCACGAAAATGTTCTTTGTTAGATGCTTGATTATCAAAGATTTTGGTTTTTGAATTTTATACTAAAGATATATTAATAAACTAGATTATAACTAAGCTATTTAAACTAAGCAAATAGATCGAAGATATATATAAAACGGAAATGCTAGTTAAGTGAGATGAAAAGTTCCTCAAGTGTAGATTTAGAGTTTTAATATCAAGTCGACGAATTAATTCCCTTTTAAATGACCACTTTCTCACAACATTGGTTTATTTTGAAAATAGTCTTTTATCTAGGCATCAATTACTAAACTCATGTCTAATTATTCTTACGGCTTTTGTCCGTTCGAACAACCAAAACATAAATCTAAACAATCCTAAAATCATTAATCAACATTCTCTTTTTTATTAATCCACACTTAATTCACTAATCACAAATCACTCGACAAGCATAAATAAATACTACTCACTAATCATACTAACAAGCAAATCAACAATAATAGAGATAATAAGCTAATTAAACTACCACTACTAAATATTGAGAAAGGAAAAGAAAGTAGAACCCGAACGAAGCAACGAAAACAAAATAAGCACCCGATTTTATAAACTAAGTTAACACTTAAGTATAAAAGCTTAAAGCTTTCAACTTTAGGTATTAAGCTAACTTAATAAAACCTATAAGCTCCTCGCCAAAGAGGTAGAATAAGAACCATCAACACAAAACAAGCAAAGATATGATAAACAATATATTAATAAGCTAGAGATTATTCTAGAGACAATAAGCTATTTAAAGATGAAAACTTTAGATCTAAATCTACCCGAAACCAAGGTGTTCAACTCCGAAAAGCGAACGGGAATCGGGTATAATTAAGGATTAGGTCTAAATAAATAAGCTAGAATAAAAAGCTTCAAACTTTAAATATTTTGAAATGATAAAAAAAACCAACTTTAAAAATAAGCCATAAGAAATAAGCCAATGTTTAAAAGCTACAAACTTTCTGATAGAAACTAAGCTAAAAAGATAATAAGAACATAAGCTTGAAAAATAAGCCAAACAAAATAAGCTATAATAGCTTATTCGAAAAGCTTTAAACCGAAATGTATAATAGCTTATTCGAAAAGCTTTAAACCGAAATGTATAAGAAATAAGCTTTAAACCGAAATAAGCTAAGGAAAAGATTATCCAAATAATAAGCTAAATTTCAATAAACCAAAAATAAGATCTAAGAAAAGCTTATTAGGCAATAAGCTAGAAAAAATGAGATGAGAACAAGCAAAAGAAATAAGCTTTTAAATAAAACCAACCTTAACCAAAAAAAGCATCTTCATTCATTAAAAATAACCCAATACAATAAGATCCAATAAGCTTAAAAAGCTTTTACAAGAAGCTAAAACATAAAAATAAGCTAACTTATTCTACTCCTACTCCTAAACTAAATGAGCTTGAAATAAATCCTAAATTCTAACAACTTCCTCAGCTGGAAATGGAGTCCTTTAAATAGCCCACTCAAGTTGAGGGTATATTGGTCATTTTACCCCCTTATAACCCTCATAAATCAAATAATGCCAGAACTACCCCCAATACGCGTCCTTTACAGCTGCAGAATTCCAAATTGGACCAGTAGAATCGCGCCATGTACCCCTTCTAGAAACTGTTACCTCGCACACTGCATCCTAATCATTCGCTCTGACGCGTTTTGGACACGTGTCACCCTCTGATTAGCCAGCAACCTTGTACCTAATCATTAGCCGCCACCTGTACCTCGTACACTGTACCTGCATAGTCAGCATGTCAGAATGCCACGTGGCAGGCTGTCATTGGACAGCCGACACTGACGTGGCATCCACGTGGCAGGTCAACGGCGGTCAACCGACGGTCAACGCTCGGTCAACGGGCCGGGTCTGGATCGGGTCGGGCCAGGACAGGTCGGGTCATGGGCCGAGGCGGGTTGCCACGTGGCACCACCTGAGTGGGCCACGTGGCAGGCGAAGAATAACCCTCACCTAAGGTACGCATGGGACTCGAACACTCGACCTCACGATTGAGTACTCAAGCCATAACCACACAACCAACTGAGCTGGTGCATAATTACATTATCTGTATGCCATATTATTCTTTTAAGTCCTATTTAATTTGGTCCAGGTTTTTATTAACTAAAGGTTCAAATAAAACGTGACAGGGTTCAAATAAGAAAGGTTTAGGGGTCGAGGAAGGTACCGATAGAATCATAATTTCGTGCTCTTTCCAATGGAGTGCTCGGAGAAATTTTCCAGGATCATTTGAATCTCGATAAACGTGAAAACGTCATCGAAACTCACCCAAAAATCACCGTTTTTGCTTCGTTTTCAATCCTTTGTACCTGTATGACATAAAAACACATACCAAGTATATTTGCAATATAATTTCACATATTTTATGGTTTTTAGTCTGAATATTAGTGTTTTCTGGGGTAAAAATAATGTGTGTTTAAGCACACATCATGCACTTGTAATGCAATTATCGCACGCCAGTTACATCTTGCCCCATTCAGTACTAGTTGTTCAGACCTTCTGTAATGAGTGGAAGGTCAAGTAGGGTCTTAGTCTTTTAGTAAATTAATTGTTTTATATAAAACATGGATAGTTAATTTCTAAAAGAATTGATTATCGAAAAATACTAAAATTGAACTTTTTAAGTTCTATTAATGGTATTATTGCAACATGAAATATAAACGAAAGTTTGTTTTTACTCATCTTAGTAGCAGATTTATGACACCAAGTAAAAGGGCATCCACCAAGAGGCACCTCCTCCGAACCCGCATTTGAAATGAACAAATTAAACGCATCCGCACCCTGATCATTGAACACCGAACCAAATCTTTCAGCTTTTTTACGAACCTCATTGAAATCACCCATAACAACCACATCACCTTTCCAGTTAGACATCACATGGGATATATAATCCCACAACATCTTCTTTTCATTAAATTCTTGAGGAGCATATACCGAAATAATAAGAAGTTTTTTACCATTAGGCACCCAAACACCTCTTATCATAACAAAATAATCCGAAACAGTAATGTTAGTTTTCTGGAATGATTTAGGATCCCACACACGAAGGATCCCACCCGAGTTACCAACAGAAGCACTGTATACATAATCGAATGCAAAATTTCCCCAACACCTCTTTATGGAAAAGAGCTCGATAGTCTCCATTTTAGTTTCTTGCAAAGATAAAAAATTCACCTTATTATTCACACATAACTCCTTAACCCAATTTTTTTTAGCCTTTTGGGAAAGGCCTTGGATATTCAATGACATAAAATTCATCGATGAACTTCGTACACTCCTTGCGATGCAATGATCTCATCCATATTTTTTATGCACCCCTCCATATTGTAGCCCATAGTTTGTCCAACCTTTACCAAGTCGTCCATCAATTGTAAGATAGAACCACCTTAACGTGGTACTTCAGCCTTTTGAAAGTGACCTGAACATATTGGATCTGCTACGTCTTCCTTTGATATATTCTTCAAACACGATTTCTTTGCTCCTAAAACCCCTTCTTCCTCATGAGTACTTTGAAAACATTCACCACTCGCCCTTTTAGATTCATTACTCTTATTAGAATGCTCGTCAGTTGCATCTTTTTTGTCTATTGGTGTATAACCTGGAGGATACTTCAAACTATCATCTACGCTATGTCCTTTATTGTTGGCATCTTGTTTCTTGTTGAGAAGGTCATAAAGATTAAATGGATCCGCTGAATGCGCATCTTTTTGCCAAACAGAAACCTCTTCCACATTAGTTCTTGGTATTTCCTCCTCAAATTTAGTATCAGGAACCGCTTCCTCATCACTATCTCCTGCCCAAGTTGAGAAATTTTTAATCTCACATCTTCTCCATTTGACTCTCCTTCATTTGTTTCCTCATCCGTATCAGTTTCCTCATCGTTATCCTCCACAAAATCAGGGACCCATCCAAGAATTTCTTTAACCCGCACCCAAAACACCTTTCCTTTATATATGACTTTAAACAACTCAAAGATATTAGAAGTTACATTTGTATTAATACATACTCTTTTCGTGTGTAAACACCCATTCTCCTGATCATCAACATGTATTAAAGTATCCCATTTAGAAGCAATACGAGTAAAGGTATTCGCATACCACATCTTTAAAGGAATACCCTCAATCTCCATCCAAGTAACCCTCCCGTCAATGATAAAGTCATTTGATGCTTGCTGCAATTAAAAAAACCATGCACCAATGCCCACATTAGACTAAAACCTCTTTTTTACCTCTTGTGACTAGAATTCAATCATTACTCAGTAACCACCCATATACTTTAACTTAATGTTGTCATAACCATCCTTAACCAAAACCACCTTCAAGTTTGATAAGGATGCAAAATCTTTCACTTTACCCATCAAGAAATTAGATTAGTCTTGCTGATTTAAACATGAATTGTCAAGCACCAAAGCTAGATGATTCTCCATCTCAATATTCTTAGGCTGAGATCCTCTAACAACATTAGCATAAGAATTAGAATACCCCTTTACCCTTTTATCCTTATGGGCCTCACCTGTGGTAATCCTATTCTCTCAATTGTTGTTAAATTGCTTACTACTTTTCGTCATGGACGCTCTCTGAAACCTAGCGATGTAAGCATGAATTTTATGACGTCCAACCCACACCGTACATAAGTTATTAACCAAACTCTCTACGTCAAAGATCTTTATAAAACGTACAAAACCAAACCTTTTACCTACTTTCGATCTTCTGTTAGGGATAAAAGCGTCCACGACAGTACCATATTTCTTACAAGTATTCCAGATATCATTGGCGATAAAATGATCTGGGAAATTGGTAACGAACACAGACATAGCAATCTTCAGCACCTCATCCTCCTTGGATCGCATACTTACCATACGAAACCCTTATGTGGAAACCGTAGAGGGGGGGTGAATACGTTTCCTTTTAAAAACGTTAAATCTTTTGTATCAATTTTTATATCACTCTCTGTCGGCGGTCCCATAAATATATGGGGGCCGCCCAGTACATCAGGGGGCCGCCCTATTAAAAGGGACCGCCTCCAGAAGAGATTTTCGCACTAGATTATTTGTATCAAATCACCAATCAAGTTTGACGCAATATGAGAAGTGTCGATAATGGATTCACAATAACTAGCGCATATTCTACCAATATATCCACACTCACAATGTTTACTACAAAGAGCTACACAACCATGACTAACACAACATACACAACAATTCACACAATCATAAGCACAATGCAAGTGTAAAAGTAAAGCGATAAATGTAAA
Organism: Tanacetum coccineum; assembly: GCA_026074375.1. Classification (NCBI taxonomy): domain Eukaryota; kingdom Viridiplantae; phylum Streptophyta; class Magnoliopsida; order Asterales; family Asteraceae; genus Tanacetum; species Tanacetum coccineum. Next base: position 9,241 of record BQNB010049078.1, on the reverse strand, counting down.
GACATAAGTAAAGAGAAACGTAAAAGGAAATGCAAACCGACACGATGATTTATAGTGGTTCGGTCATGAAGCTCCTCTTCGCCCTACTCCAATCCTCGAGTATCCAACTCGAGAGTTACTTCACTAATCAACAAGCTCCCTTTCGGCGGAGAAAACCTTATACCAATGCTTACATTATTTTCTGACACTAAGCTAGATGTCGAGTTCTTTTTCGGGTACAACCAAACCCGTTATGTTTTATGGCCCAACATAACAAACCTTGTGTTTTATGGCCTAAAATACTAACCAACCCACAATTAACCCATCCAAATATATACATCATTTGGATCTACACAACTACATAAGAATGGAAGATATGGACTCGATCTATATGTAACAAGTGTTACAAATGGACTAACTAGACTACATAACTTCGGATCTTGATGATGACCGAAGTTCTTCTCTTGCACTTGAGGAAGGAAGGAAATGATGGAAGATTGGATCACATTTAAACAAGATTAAACAAGTTAAATGATCAAAGAGTTTAGAAATATTTAGTGAGATCTAGAGAGAGAAAGTACTGAAAAAATCATGCAAAAGGGGTGTGAAAATGGTTGGAGGTGACCCACTATTTATAGGAGCTGAAAACTGCCAGTCTGTCAACGGCGGTCCCAGATATATTAGGGGGCCGCCCAATAATTAAGGGAGCCGCCCGACATATTTAAAGGACCGCCCCGACAGATGCTCCTCTTTTTGTCCTTTTGTGGTGAAGGTAAAATCTGGTGAAAATCAGATCTGTTTTTGGGGGGAAAATGCCATATTTGAAACTTGAAATATTTACCACATAAAACATTTCTTTATAATTCAAAAATGATTTGTCTAAATAATTTTTGTAAAATAGTTTTGTTTTATTTATTAAAATATAAAGTTTAAAACAAAAACTTATTTCTTTGATCATCCTACAAGTTTAATGTTTGTTTGTACATACCTTACGTGATTAACATCAGGTGCGAACAAATGTCGATGTTGATGTAGACTTGAGACGTCGAGGGAAGTAGATTCATGTATGCATTGATGATTTGTGATTACGAGTAACTCGCGCACTTTACGTTATGTATTACAAGTTACATGTTTGTCATCACCAAAACATAAATAGATCGTATAGATTAAATATCGTAATATTTACACTAACAATCCCCCCCTTTTTGATGATGACAAATGATGTAAACTATAACACATAGTAAAGTTTAAAAGTTACTCGTTTACACTTCCCTTCTCCCCCTTTTGTTGAAGCAAAAAGGTATTAATTGGAGCATATTTGTTGGAGGTTTGAGAAGAAGACATGAGAAATAAAGTTGAGGCGGTTATGTGTTTCTTGAATAATTTAGTGGAGGTAGTGATAGATAAGGATAAGGCATCAAAAGAAAGTAGGTACTTCAAATATATAAGTTGAAGGTGTGAGAAGAGATCCTTAAGGTTGAAAGTGATTTTAAAGTGGAGGAGGTGAAGTATTTTGAGTATGAATGAACTCTTCATCGTATTTGATAATCCCCAATTCCTATCTGTCTATAGTGAGCTTGCATCATCATAGTAAAGTCTTTTATCATCACAGTTTAACCACTCCTTGCTATTAACCCATATATCTCGTAGCTCCCCCTTGCTTATTGCATTCCTATGATAATTACATTCCTTGTATAGTGACTCTAGCGGATCCGTGGATCAAATGAATTATCATTGAAACTCAAGACGTTCGATGAATGCAATTTAAATGAGTAGAACACTTGCAAGTGCTCCCCCTTGATGTATGCTCCCATTGTTTGGGGTACCAAGGGATCAAGATATTGTTGTGCTACAAAACAAAGTTAGTAGACAAGTGCACATATACATATAGCAAGATATTAGCATGGAACTAGAAATGCACACTTATGTGTTATTATTCTAAAATATGACACTTTGATAAAGAATTAGAACCTAGAGGCATGCAACTATTATTTTAAAATCAACAACCTAAATGATAAAAAGACTCGAGACGTATGTCTAATGACTAAGATTCCACCAAACTTTAATAAACGAGAATGAGATTCGTTTATAGATTGAGACAAAAAATATTATGAGAATGACCTTTATAAAGGTAGACAAATGACACTTAATATTTTGGCGAGATATGCCAAAATATATACTTAAAAAAATAAAAAGGAAAATAAGATGATGATGGAGACGATATGCTCTTGGATGTGAATGAAAATGATTCCATAGAGCCGAAAAGTGGGAAAAGATGAATGAGACTAAAGAGGGAAGGTGTTGATAAGAGGTTGTCAGAAATGATTGATATATCGTACGCACTAACAATTGATGTGCATGTGATCCTATCAAGACAAAGGTGGACGATTGAGAATTCAAAGGTTTATTTAGTGTTTTGTTGGTTGTCAATGTTGAGGAAGAAAGATGGGTAAATGAAATGAGGTTGTAGTTATTTTATCGTGGAAGAATAGTGAGAGATGAAACAATGTGGTGACTCAATAACACTTGAAGATTGAATATCTTCTTTATGTTCTTCACTTTCTAGAAAGTGGAAAGTTTTGTGAAGGAGTAACATTTGGATTTCGTAAAACACTTAAATATTTTGAATGAAATAATTTAGTTGTCACGAGATATAGTACTTTTAATAGTAACAAGACTATTAGAAGAGGGAAGATACGTTTAGAGGTGAGAAGACATGTTAGAAGCGAAAAGGAACGTTTAGGAGTGAGAGGAACCGTTAGAAGCAAAAAGGCTATTAGAAGTGAGACGACTATTAGCAGTGAGAAGAACCATTAAAAAAATGAAAAGACTATTTGAGATGAGAAAAGACGTTTACGAGAAGTGAGGACAAAGATTTGAGGAGATTTATTGTTTAGTGATTTTAAAGATTTGAGGAGATTTATTGTTTAGTGATTTTAAGGGTTGGGTTTGAGAATGAGACACATTTCATTATGAAATTCAGTTGTCTCTTGAAAACATAAGCAATGATGCTTATTACTGTTAGGATATGAGGATGACCCATTAATCTATAGAGAGATATTGGGCATAGGTTTGTACTTTGTGAAAGGTAGTTTACCTTTTATGGGTTGTAGAAATAATATCAGTTTGTGGTTATGTTGGTGGAGAAGGATTACATGATGAATTTTCTTATGAAGATGACTTGGTGGATGACTCAAGACTCGTTTCTCATTTCACCTTGTTGGTTTGAAGATGTATTAGAAGTAGTAATCACCGACAAGAGTGAATAATAGTTAATAAGGTTTGGGTAAATAATAGACGCCGACTTGTAAGAGGAGAAAGAGAGGATGTTTGTTTTATGATTTGAAAAAGAAGTGACAGATATTACAAGCCTGCTGCTGGCGGTCCCATAAATATATGGGGGCCGCCTGTTTTAATCAGGGGGCTGCCTAGTTTATGGGGACCGCCACCAGCAGAGATGTTGTTGACGAAAATTTTCGAACGGAGTGACATTTTTAATTTGCATTTCGCTAATTAAAAATACTTAAAGAACTTCGGATGAAGTAGTTAAGTTGTCACGACACGGAATGGAACACGAACTAGAATCGAAACTAGAAGAAAAGAAGAGAACGATTTATGGAATGTGTTTCATCATTCCTAAACCTTGACGAAGATAATTTAACGATTCACGCTTGAGGGGTAAAGAAAGAATGTCGGCGATGTTAGCTTCAGACGCACCCTTTTCGATGGAGATGTTTCCATTTGGACATTGTCCCGAAGGAAATGGTGACGTATCTTTGGTGTGTTTCGTACGCGAAAATAATAATAATAATAATAATAATAATAATAATAATAATAATAATAATAATAATAATAATAATAATAATAATAATAAAGAAGAAAACAAACGAAGATGGAGGCGACGAGCTTGACAATGTCAAGACGGATGGTGGTTAACGTACGATAAACTACACTCACAGAGTTATGTAGCTCTTCTCGAGCATTGCGAATGTTCATAGAACAATCACACGACGAGGTATACTGTTATCTTAAAGGTGGTATCGGAAATAGTAGAGGAAAGAGATTAGCCATCTCTATGGTTGAAGAGGCGTGGTTGAGTGAGAAGAAAGAGGTGTGATCGAAAGACAAAGAGTGTTTTCGTCGAAGAGAAAGAATGTTTCATCGAAGAGAAAGAATGTTTTCGTCGAAGAGAAAGAATGTTTCGTCGAAGAGAAAAGGAGAGCGTTTTAACTTATGTTGTTAAAAGACTTGAATAGGGATTTTCGGATATGACCTTTAACGTTTGCAATCGCAAGTTAAAGATACTTGAATATTTCGGATGAAATATTTAAGTTGTCAAACCTACTTGGAGGAGCGTTAGATTTGTATCTAAGCTTTACTTGACGAAAGAGTAGATGATTTGGAAGAAAGCGAGACGATGATCAAAGGAGTGTGTGAGTGAAGACTCTAGAAGATTTAAGACCATTTTATGACTCTTTTGAAAATTTAGATTAGTGCCCCATACGCGAAGAAAGATATTCTAGTGTGAGAAAATATATACATAGATGTATAAGACATATAGATATAAGCATGCAAGTTTATCTAAGCATGCATCAACACAATAATCAACAAGATTAATGTGTAAGACTGTATGACATCTAAACCTTATTTGTCATACATCAACCTAATATAGTGTAGGTGCACAATTAACATGTAAGTCATGTAAGATGACGCAAACAAAACATAATAATTTTAAATGTAATCATCATGTAAAACATGATAGCATTTAGCATTTAGGAGCATGTGTCATTTAGATAAACTAAGAGATCTTTTATCTAAATTACTAGAAAAAGACAAACGCCTTTATAATAGACATGAATTTAATAGATATGCAATTAATCGTTGAGCATCAAAAATAATCATGAAGTCATATGATTGCATCAGACGGGAGCAAGTTATCATCTTGATGCTTCAAAGCACATATGTGAGGTGCATGTTGTCTAGATTGATTAAGAAGAAATCTAATTTCTACTTGCTTAGTGTGCACTCCTAATGAGATACAAAGTCTATCGATGTAGACTATCATTAGGCATATTTACGAAGAGCCATTTAATCAAATTAGAGAATGAATATGAGACTATCACTAGTGGTTCTCAATTCAGGCTAAACACGACCATTTTTACGGGTTATACCACGAACCCAACTTTACTCTTGGAAGCAATTCAACCGTTAGGTCAAATTGAATTTCTAGTGAAATAGATTCTCCAGTAGTCATTCTCATGTTAGACAAAATATAATTCCTATATTTTCCTAATGAATTGTAGCAAAGATAAAACTTGTATTATCTTTTCATAGAGGGCCTAACATGACTCAACTAACATACTTTAATTCCGGTTCACATAATCCTAATCAAGATGTGTGGAATTCTAAGGTTAAATGATAGAGCAAGCAAGTTGTTGTAGGTATAAGAGAGAATAAGTCATCTAGAACCTAGGAGTATGCTTAAGAGTGACAATGTGTAATGCTCTATAATGAGTTTGCATGTCTTTTATGAAAGAAATCCAATTAAGGTTATTTACCTCAATAGATCTTGTGAATGTTTCTTTGTATAAATAATGATGATTTACTAAAGGTTAGTTACATGTATGTTGGACTTTTAAGCAAGAGATTCACAAGAGGAAGATGTTTTAAATCTAATGCCATAGGGCGGATTTACCTAAACCGAAGATGAATCTAAGACGAAGGATCCATCGATCCGTGGAGGTGCCAAATTTGGGCAAGGATCATTTTCCCACTATTTGGGAGATGGTGTTGAAATTAGGTTATTAGGAGAAGCTTATATAAGTTATAAGGGTTCTTGGTTTGAGTTTTCAGAAATGACATCCAAGACTTGCTTATCAAGTTGGAGTACTTATGAGTTTCCCGATGGAAATTCATAAGTCGTCAATCCTACTTAGAGTGTGTTAAGTTTAGCATGTATAATTTGACCATAGCTAATAACACAACATTTGAACACTTTAGACTCAATGAAACATCTTCATTGCAAGTGTGAATTGCAATTCGATGACTAATCTTGTTGTCTTGCAATCGACTTCGTGATTTCATGTAATAACCGAGGATGGTTAAACATGTAGACACGGAAAGATATCTATGGTCATTTGATTGATATTTCTGTGATCTAGATAAATCCTAGTCTCGATTTCGTGTTCATATTCTAATTTTGTAATTAGATTGAATAGTGAGATTGATTATCGTTTGAATAATAATCATCTTCATATTCAAAATCCTCTTACGATCACTTATTGAGAGAAAGCACAAAAATGGTTTGCAGAATATGTTCAATTCTTCCTAATCCTAACCTTAGATGGTTAAAGGGTTCCCATTTGGTGAAGAAGAAATATTATGCTTATTTGATAAAGTAAGAGAGAGTTTTAATGAGAATATAGTTTGAGTTTTGAGTTGTGCTTTTCAATTGTTTGAGCAAAGTTACATATGTTGTGTATTTGCTCATGTTTGGCTTTTCGGAGATGACAACTTTACCAATTGCATTGCAAGGTAAATTACTTGAATATTTTGGACAAAACATTCAAGTCGTCAATCCTACTTCATTGTGTATTTTATGCATATATTTGCCAAATATTTGGAACACAACTATTGGACAAGTAGACTCAATATGACATCATCTACACAAGTGTGAGTTATGATCCGATGCATATTCTTATCGTCTTGGAAAAGGATGTCGTTATTTTCATATCAACCGAGTGTGATTGAGAATGTAGGTTTAAGATAATATCTCTTGTTATATTTTGATATAATCTTAAAGATAGACAAATAAGAATCCAATTTCTTGTCCATACTCGAAAACTTGTCAATTATATTTAATAATAATATCAATCATAGTTTGAATAATGAGTTGATATATATTCAAAATCTTTCTTGACCCTCACGAACACTCTTTTAAAAGAAGACAAATAAAGATTTTTATAGTGTGTTCCATTAATCATAAGACTAGTTGTAAGTGTGAGGTTGATGAATGATAACAAGTTAGTTTCTTACTTCAAGATTGTCATATATTTTGCTTGTGCGAAAAACCATTTGTTGTTATGCATAGTATGCATAGTTTTTGACATTTTATTAGTGTATGAATGATTTTTCTAACCATTTTAATATAACACACATCTTTTGTAAAATACTTTATGTTTATAAAAAGAATATAATTATGTGTGTGTGTGTGTCAGAACAATGCAAGCACAAGCAAAGTTTAACAAAAAAAATACAATTTCTTTTACTTAAATACTAATGTATTAATATGATATTTTATTTTGTTTAACCAACCCAAGGTTAAACAAAGCAAGACGATAAAAAAGATTTAGACATCTTGTTAGAAGAGAGTTAATGTGTTGGAAATATTTTAGTGATGAATTTTAACATATGATCTTAGGACATTATTTTTCCACACACTTGACAAATTATATAACTCTTGTTTCTAAATAGTTTACTACACTCAAAATAATCTACAAGATGTTTATGTAACACTTGTAAATATAGTGATCTATGCCTATATGCAATGCACAAACAATTTTGCAACTTAATGCAAGAAATCTAGCGTAATTCCTATTAGGCATAATACGGAAAACTAGTAACATATAAATAGCATACATGGCACATGTGTTTAGATATATAATTACCTCAATTACAAATAGTAATGATTACTTATTAATATCTATTAACCAAGTTGAAACAAAAGTTAAACACACATAATCATCTAGCATACACATAAGGATATTCATCGTCATTTTGTGTATTAGATATAACGATTTTATTTAAAAATTAATCAAGATCAATGTTTTCAAGGATAAGTTGACTAGAAATGCTCGACTTGAAAGAAAAGGTAAACTACAAGTTTTACGTCAAACCGAAATAAATAGTTTTGACCACTATGTAGTATTTTGCATTTCTGATTGACTTAAGTTTAGAATAAAGACTTGGAAGTATTTTTAAATGAAATTAGACTCAATTATCTTCGAAATGGCGGGTGGCACGACTTCTACGGACTTACGGTTGATTTTATATGATTTTTCGAAGTTTGCCAAAAACTGATGAAACAGACAGGCGGCCCCCATAAAGGTGACGGCCCCCAGATATATTTGGGGGCCGCCCGAACATTTATGGGACCGCCACCAGTGACCCCAAAACACGTTTTTTGTTCAAAATCATTTTGTAACTTAACTGTAGAACATAAGACTTTAAAAACTTGTTCCAGCACATAAATTTCGTGTTTTAGACATCATTTCTACTCTTACGACTTAGACAAACATAAGTTGACACTTCCAAGTTCTTTTGAGAAAATTTTCCTTCAAGCTAGTATACGAAGTATATTTAATAACAAAACTAGTACGAATCAAACAACAAAACACTTTCCATATTTAGTCCCCATTCATGGGTAATTTGATACATGGATCGTACTCTATTTTAAAAACCATTTGTTTTGAAAACTAGAGCGACGTGGCTCTGATACCAATTGTGGAAACCGTAGAGGGGGGTGAATACGTTTCCTTTTAAAAACTTTAAGATCAAGAATTACATCACTCTCTGCCGGCGGTCCCATAAATATATGGGGGCCGCCTAGTACATCAGGGGGCCGCCCTATTTAAAGGGACCACCTCCAGAAGAGGTTTTCGGACTAGATCATTTGTATCAAATCACCAATCAAGTTTGACGCAATATGAGAAGTGTCGATAATGGATTTACAATAACTAGTGCATATTCTACCAATATATCCACACTCACAATGTTTACAACAAAGAGCAACACAACCATGACTAATGATTGTAAGTTTTTTATACACTATATTATATTAATACACAAAAGTATAGAGAATAATTCCCAAAGTAGCTCTCTAGGAAAATTCTTATACAAATATATAATAATAATAGTATACATATATTTACCAGGAAGTATGCTTTCCCGGGTCGTTTCCCCAACGACTTGTGAAATTGAAACCACGCCTTAGTTTGGATTATGATTTGAATGAGAGAAAAGTTATTTTTGATTATCTATAACTACCAATTAAAATAAGCAATTAATAAACTAAGATAATTAACGGGAACAAATAAAACGCGACAAATAAGCAAGTAAGACAAAATAAGACTTTAAAAATGCAAACTAAATTTCTAAACCTAAAATAGGACAAAAGAAAACTTTAGGAAAAAGAAAAAAAATTTGATAATTTTTGAATTTATTATGAATTAAAAACTATTTTAATCTAATTAAATCCTAAAAA
>BQNB010049077.1:9925-42224 GCA_026074375.1 Tanacetum coccineum | reverse complement strand
TACTAAGTCGGGTTCAAACAAGTTGGAGAATTAGCAACCAAGGCTATCTGATCTGGATACCGTTGTCTTGATAGAAGAACTTCATTTGCATGAGCTTCATATTACCTTAGATGAGCATACAGATGATCAAAGTTAGAGGTATGCATGTCTTTTGCTAATTTGACACCCGTGATGAATTTGCTCCATTCATGTTAAAGATGATTGATAAACTTTGTGTTAACTTGGAGTGGTTTCATTGTCATTCCAATCGTATGCATATCATTAATCAGCCGGGCAAACCGCATGTAATACGAATGAATTATCTCTCCATGCAGAGAAGTGAATGTGTCAAAATCATGATACAACTTGGACTCTCGTTCTGGTAATGATAACTCTAAACCTTGAATGAGTAATTTGAATTCATCCCAAATCTGTTTTGCATCTTTATTATGATTAACCAAATTGTAATTGTCTTGAGGTAAACCTTGAAAAACAGTGTTTTTTGCCTTGATATCAACTGATTCACGAATCTTTTCTTCATCTGTGAGATCAGTATATGTTCGTGCTCTGATCATTGCTTGAGTAGCTTCGTTTCCAGGTTCTACAATTGTTCCATACTGGAAATGTCCATTGAGAATTAAATCAACAAGTAACTTTCCATGTTCCTTGCCTTTGATGTACAACAACATACAACTTGCCCATGAACTGTAATTAGTCTTATCAAGCATGGGGGGACAATTGTCAGCCCCGACAACAATCACATTTTCTGCTAATGATAACTCATCTTTAATTGATTGTTAAATGTAAAAAGATAAGATCTTGATCGTTCAATGATTAGAGGTTGTTGTGTTAAAGTGATGTTTGTTTAAAGTGATTTGAGAATTGTTATTACACGTGATTTTACAAATCTTGATAAAGCTAAGAAAACAAGTTAAAGTTTCAAGAGATTTTACATATCAAAGAAGAAACTGTAAATAAGAATTCTTGAGAAAAATGATGTATATTTCTGATGTGTCGTTGTATAGGTGTTAATTATGGATATCAGGGTTTTACATTTATATTTAGCCGACTAACCTAAAGACAACACTTTAACAAGCAGAGTACCTGGTCAAGATGTAGCTTCGCGGTAAGTAGGGTGTCGAACACTAAGAGTGAGAGTTAACCAATTATACTATTAGTATTTATTCTATTCTAGATTAGTCTAATTACTGGTTAAACCTATGCTACATACGCTTATCTAATGAGATGGGGGGTTTTCAGCCTGAGAGACTGGCACAGGTTTATGGTGACAAATAACAATTCTAAGCACAATATAAACTAAAGCAAATAACACAAAGCAAGAGAGCGGTACTAGCCAAATAATAGAAACTGTATTAACCATATTAAATCCAATTAAATGCAGGTTTGAATAATTAGTGCAATGGCTTGCTTATCTCGAAGCAACATATCATTCTTAAGACTTAGGCGGTACTTCTTCCTAAGACCTAGACACGAACAATCCTATTTTCAGATTAAAGGCTATCCGCATAAAGCAATCCTATAGTCTAATTATAAATATTTATCATAGGAAAATTAAAGCAGTGTATGATTCCTGTTAAGACCCTAGCCCATCGAGACTTTACCCACTTATTGCTTGATGTTGAATCATACACTGGTAGTCCACCACAAAAATCAATTACCAATTAACTAAGAACAATACGGGTTGAATAATTATCGGGTCACCTGCCAGTCCAACTAAGCTCATAATCAAAAGGTAAGGACAAGGGGTCATTTCTGATCCTATTGGTCCGGGCATATAAAACATAACATGGAGAGCTATGTCGGTATCTAGGTTACTGGTTAGGTCTCCCTAGACCAAGAGTTGAATGTTGTCGCAATGTTCAAGCACTAATGAAACAAGTATAAAGGCGATAAACTATTAAACAACAACGATAATTTAAAGCAAAGCGGTTAATCAAACCAAACATTATAATCTTCATTAATATGGCTAATACCCGAGGGTATTAGCCCACAATCATTGTCATTATTACAAGCGTGATCAAACAATTAAGAAAATCGAATGATTAAGAAAGTAAGAATTACACGATGTCTTTTATGGAATTAAGTTTGGTGCTCGACCTTGGCTGCTCTTCTTGGCCTGGGAAATTCGACTTTAGAAGTATGTTATACAGAGAATACATTTTTGCACACTAAAACTCGTATTTGAGTCTTGTATTTATAGTGTCTGAAAATCCCTGGATACGCCGTATCGAGAGTTAGTGGATACGGCGTATAGGGTTAATTTCCTTAAAGTCCGCGATAAGATCAAATGAATCAAGATTAATTACCATCATTCATAATAAATGCGAATCTTTGACTGATGAACAGCTGTGCATACGGCATATTGGAAAGTAGTGGATACGCCGGATCGGGAATTGATCAATACGCATTCTTGTGATGAGCTGGCGCAGATACGCCGTATCTTCCTTGTTGGATACGGCGTATTGATGCAGTTTGAGGTTTTCTTTAAATGTCTTCGTTTGAGCTCTAGACTTGCGCCTTTATGCTTCTTCTTCACAAGTGACTCCATAATTACTGCAATATCAAACTTTAAGCAATTAAGTACCAATATCTTGCAATAATTAAACAAAAGTGGGTAAAACATATGGGATAAATGATAGTAAAATATGACGTTATTTGATGATATCAAATATACCCCCATTTGAATCCTAATTGTCTTCAAGTAGACTTTAGAAAGATTTTGAAAATGTATCCCAACCGAGGTTAAGGATTTTTCCGTTAAACATTTTTTTCTGTTCCAGATCCCCTTTACAAAACCAAGCTCCTCGCGAAATATGGAAATGAAAATTACTCAGATCACTCAACTAATCTAAGGTGTATCATTTTTGGTACGCTCATAAGCTCAGTCATGATTAGCTTCGTATCATAGGCTTGGCAAGGATACACATCTCCACCTCTAAAGCTAAGGAGTAACAAGTCAAAAGGTAAATTGAGTTTTTAAAAGAAGGCTTGGGTTTGAATCATTCTCATTGAGATGTAGAATGATATAGGGTGTGGAGCTTCTAACTTTCACCAAGGGTCGTCGTCCAACAAAGCAGCTAAGACATGTATACACACCCGAATCCACGGGATAGACACACACGCTTGAACACATCCTCATTCGAGTGGATCCTAAGGTTACTTATCAGGAAAGGGAAGTAAAATGGTTGTTAAATAAAAATCACAAAACAAATAGATTAAAGCCAACAAATAAGGTGCGGTTGCTAGTAACTTTTCCTGACCGTCCCATGATGAAGACTCGAACATATAAACAAATGTCTCGATCATAGACATGACAATGACAACCTAAGTTGATGTTCTTATAACGGTCAACTTCCTTTACATCCCTAAACTTTACATACTTTTACAAACAAGTGGTGATATCGGCCACTTTACAAAACTTTACATCGTCGATCCTTTCAAATAATTTCTTCGGTATAAGCTCAATGAACCGACTATCTTACATCATTCTCTTTTTTTGCTTGCTAATAATACATCATAAATCTCGGTGTAATTCACCGTCTTCACTATCATTATATGTCCGGTTGATTCTTCCTTTTAACTTTTCTTCTTCGGATATAATACATAATTACGAAAGTAGCAAAATACACGAGCTACAAAACATCCCCATTGCATTGTGCAATTTTCTCGATCATTACAAACAGAGAAATTTTCACTTTGACAAGGTACTACATAATTTACACGAAGCAACTGAGCAACATCTGATCAAATAGCTTTAATCTCACGGTAGGCTAAGGTTGATAAAGGCTGAAACAAACAATTTTTTTTATTGGTGTGGAAAAAGAAAGGAATGGCTCAGCAGGTTTTTCTAGGGGTATCATACTCTAAAAATGAGAGTAAGCAAAAGGGTTACACGGGGGTTAAGTAACCAGTGTAGTTAGTTAATAATACGACATGTAAAGGCTTTTTGGTTTAATCCTAGAAATTTACCAGTCAAGCATGTTACTCTATCTAGATCCATTTAGTACTTATTCGTGAGGGTCTAAGTGATATACCAGGCACGTTCTAAACTCACTACATCACCGGCACCACTCATGTTTTTGTGGATTATAGTAAGCAATTGGAATGGATAGGCTTAATTTCACAATAGACCATTAAGGGTTTAGTGCGTTCTAGTATTGTAACTAGTGATTTTTTTACAAAAAAGTCATGATAAAAAATTTATAAATGTGTCATATTTAGGAATGTTAGCATTTTATTTGGGAAAATGATGACAAGTAGTTCTAATTCTCTCTATCCCCCCACTTAAATTATACAACGTCCTCATTGTATAGACAAAAAGTTAATTAATATCGGAAAAGAATTAGAACGAGGAAACTTCCCTGATGGTTTGCTCCGAATGGTTCTCCATTTTGAGTGTTTGAGCAAAAAGAGTGTTGACGTAGCTTTAAGAATGCCCAAGAGAAGTCAACACGAGGTATTTTCAGACTATACATCAAAGTCGATTTCGTTTACAGCAAGGTCTTGCATAAAAGTTAGAAGACGTTCGTGCAATTCGTGCTTTCGCTAACCTACAATACAAGCAAACAATTAAACACACAACTGTACAGGTTACAATACGCCGTATCCCAAACCCCAGGATACGCCGTATGTAATCCTGTGAAAACAATTAAATACTGGAAATTAAATACTGGAAATTAAAACTAATATTTGTTCAGACATGCATACGCCGTATCCAGAGGGGTTCGATACGCCGTATGTATGTCTGACAGACAGACTCAAATTTGAAATTAAAATTCAAACAATTTAAATGCGGCAAATAATTAAAAACATAACCGAGTTGTCTCTCGGGGAGCACTTTTGTTTCAGCCGGTTTTTAAGTTCGACCTTTTTCTTTTCCTTATTATTTGGTTTCGTGGCACGGTCCACCCTTCGTCCTTTTTACGGAAGATATCAAGGTAGATACTAGACACTCCGTTAACATTTTGAAGCCCAAGAGTTGTGTTCGATGCGCTCGAAACTCTAAAATTCTTTCATTGTCTCCGACTGGAGTATTTGATCACTCGAATTTGTCCATTCTTGCACATTCCTTATTCGGTATATTATTACTGGATTGGTGTGTGACGTCATTTGACACCAAAGTTTTTTTGGTCTGTTAGAGTGATCGCTACGCTCCTTTTGGTTGTTTTTGTCACCCTTGTTATTATCATTCTAGTGGTGATCGAAGAATAGACGATGGTCTCCATTATTGCATTCGTCATCACTTGATTCTTCATCATAATCGAGTTTATCATTATCGTATCCTTTCTCCTAAAAATTCCAAAGTGCATTTTTAGTTGCACTGCTCAACTTCCAATGGTTTTTAAACTTCAAGGTCAACCAATTCATGAATCTTAAGTGACATTCCCTAACATTAGCATCATTTGATTTACTAGCACGGATAGAGGTTAGTTATTTGTACAAGAATTTTGTCAAACTATTTTCTACCATGAAGTAATTTGAATTTCCTTCGTGCACCCACCATTGATGCACTTTCCCAGTCAGAGAGTATGGAAATGTCAGGACGCAAAGTTGTTCAATGTTGACGTCAGGGGTCTTAGCTAGAGCAATAATTTAAAGGAATCTAGTAATATTGTCAACTGCGTCATCGGTTTCGGTTACATCGTAAGCGTTATTTCTTAGTTTCATGATTAAGCCTGCTGAATAGTTGTACGCCGTATAGAGTTTTATAAATACGCTGTATTGTCGAGAAACAGATACGCTGTTTAGTTAGTAAAACTCAATACGCTGTCCTGATCAGAAGGTTTGATACGTCATATCCAACTGGTGGATACACCGTATCAGGTGATCAGTCAGAACATAAAGTATCATAAAAGAATTAAATGCGATAATTTTAAGCAAAACCAATTTAAATGCAGATAAATACAAAATACTTTAAATAATTAAATTAAACAATTAGCATGGTTCTTAGAAATTATAAATTATATAATTATACATTAAAAAGTTAAGATTAGAAATACTAAAAGAATAAAGATTTAAACCTATCACTCCCCGGCAGAGGCGCCATAAACCGTCCCCACGTGTTCGTTGTATAGGTGTAATTATAGATATCAGGGTTTTACATTTATATTTAGCCGACAAACCTAGAGACAACACTTTAATGGGCAGAGTACCCGGTCAAGATGTAGCTTCGCGGTAAGTAGGGTGTCGAACACTAAGAGTGAGAGTTAACCAATTATCCTATTAGTATTTATTATATTCTAGATTAGTCTAATTACTGGTTAAACCTATGCTATACACGCTTATCTAATAAGATAGGGGGGTTTCAGCCTGAGAGACTGGCATAGGTTTATGGTGACAAATAACAATTCTAAGCACAATATAAACTAAAGCAAATAACACAAAGCAAGAGAGCGGTACGAGCCAAATAATAGAAAACTGGATTAACCATATTAAATCCAATTAAATGCAGGTTTGATTAATTAGTGCAATGGCTTGCTTATCTCGAAGCGGCATATCATTCTTAAGACTTAGGCGGTACTTCTTCCTAAGACCTAGACACGAACAATCCTGTCACGATTAACGCATCCGCATAAAGCATCCTATAGTCTAATTATAATCTATCATAGGGAATTAAAGCAGTGGTGATCCTGTTAAGGACCCTAAGCCACGGGCTTTACCCACTTATTGCTTGTTGTTGATCATTACAGCTGGTGTCCATAGTCCACCACCAAAATCAATTACCAATTAACTAAGAACAATACTGGTTGAACAATTATCGGGTCACCTGCCGGTCCAACTAAGCTCATAATCAAAAGGTAAGGACAAGGTGTCATTTGTGATCCTATTGGTCCGGGCATATAAAACACAACATGGAGAGCTATCCCGGTATCTAGGTTACTGGTTAGGTCTCCCTAGACCCAGTTGAATGATAGGTCGATGTACAGCCATCAACAAGATATAAGGCGATAAAAACATAATTAAACAAACAAACGATAAATTAGCAAAGCCGATTAAATCAACCAAACATTATAATCTTTATTAATATGGGCTAATACCCCGAGGTATTAGCACCATAATTCATTGTCATTTATTCAAGCTGTGATCAAACCAATTAAGAGAATCGACCATATGATTAAGAAAGTAAGAATTACACGATGTCTTCTATAGAATTAGGATTGGTGCTCGACCTTGGCTGCTCTTCTTGGCTTGAGAAATTCGACTTCAGAAGTATGTTATACAGAGAATATGTTTTTGCACACTGAAACTCGTATTTTGAGTCTTGTATTTATAGTGTCTGAAAATCCCTGGATACGCCGTATCGAGAGTAGTGGATACGGCGTACAGTGTTAATTTCCTTGCAGTCCGCGATAAGATCAAATCAATCAAGATTAATTTCCATCAATCATAATAAATGCGAATCTTTGACTGATGAACAGTTGTGCATACGGCGTATTAGAGAGCAGTTAATACGCTGGATCGGGAATTGATCAATACGGATCCCCGGCAACAATGACATTTTTTTCTAATGATAAACTCATCTTCAATTGATTGTTAAATGTGATTATATAAGATCTTGATCGTTCAGTGATTGGAGGTTGTTGTGTTAAAGTGATGTTTGTTTAAAATGATTTGAGAATTGATATTACACGAGATTTTACAAATCTTGATAAAACCAAGAAAAATAAGTAAAAGTTTTGCCGGATTTACAAATCAAAGAAGAAACCGTGAAATGAGAATTCTTGAGAAAAATGATGTATATTTCACCTAAACGAAATGGTATAAATCTCCTAATGAAATGAAAGTGGTATAAATCTCCTAGGCAAAACTGCAGTGTATGTTTCTTTTAAGGAAAGTGGTATGTTTCTCCCAATGAAAAAAACAGTGTATGTCTCTCCTAATGAAAGAGTATAAATCGACAGGCAAAACTGCAGTATATAAACCGCCCAAGAGACAACGTATAAATCGCCCAATACACAATGTATAAATCGCCCAATGTACACTGTATAAATCGCCCAAGAGAAGACACGTATAAATCGCCTAGAAGGAATAGGTATAAATCGCCTAAAGCTTCACACGTATAAATCGCCTAAGCAAATGCGTATAAATCGCCTAGAACAACAAACGTATAAATCGCCTAAGCCAAACAAGTATAAATCGCCTAGACCAAAAAGCACGTATAAATCGCCTCCTTCAAGGTATTAATCGCCTCCTTTAAAAAATCCGGAAACCACTTTTTCAAATCACTTAAGAACACACTTTTTGACATTTTTGCTTGAAAATTCTTGTACAACTTACTATCCTAAGCTTATTAGAACGTTAAAAACACAAACTTTATAGTTTTTAACACAAAAAAATTCCGAATCAAGACTTTCGGTACAAAATTATTTTTGGACCAATAAGACTCAAAAAGATCAAATTTGTGATGTTTTTGCTAGGATTTTCTTGTACAATTAACTAATACTACGGTAGTAAAAGCTAAAAAATACAATATTTATGGTTTTAAACACCCAAAAGGTATAAACCTTTTGGTCCGTGTTTGGTAACCAAGATGCAAGCAAGAAAAAAACGCACACTAAACACTCTTAATCACTTCATGGCTCTTGATACCAATTGATGAATACTAGTTATCTAATCACACACACAATCAAAGCAAGAATCTTAGAAAGAGAAAGAGAGGTTGGACACTTCTAGAGATAGAAACAAAAGAGATAATTTTAGATTATTGAAATGACCAACACTCTCTCCATGTGTGGAGAGGTCCTTTTATACTTACATAGTGGCGCCTAACCTAGGGCTTCCATGGGCTTTGGCCCGGTTAGCTTACTAAGGTTTCAACTATTAACTACGAGCTATGATAACACTATATTGGTAGTGACCGAGTCTTTTCTCGATTTCTAACATAAATGTTATTAGCTAGCCACATTGGTTAGTTAACCACTTATATGGACCTTTTTGTTAGTGCTAATTTTTAGTACTAGATACCCCCAGAAAGACATGCTGAGACATCCCGTTCTTAATTGATATATCCACCAAAGAAAATAAATATACACCATTTAGCCGAGCCTTACCCTAGTAAAAGTATTTTGCTTAGGTTCTAGCTACTTGGATTGTTGGTTGTTATGTGGAAATCCATATGAATTTTAAGAAAGTTGCTAACTTCATGTCTTATGATATTTTGCTTGCTACATGTATATGATGATCGTCAATTGGAGGATTGATCGATTAGTTTATATGAAAAAAAAGAGAATAAAATCCAATGTGCTAAATATTATGAAGAGGAATGAAGAAGAAGTACATTGGTGTATCGATTAGCCAATGTGCTAAGACGTGATACAAATAAAAAATTAATAAAGTGTATCATCGTTCAAATTCATATGGATAGCGGAATAAGGGAGCTAGCGATGCTTGGTTTGTAGACTTTCGACTTTTTGTTATTGGTTTCACACCTTACTATATACATTTTCATGCCTTATCTATGCCCACCTAACCCGAAGCCTAAAAGATACAAGCCGATAAATTCTTCTTTAGTTGTGTACACTTGGTGCTTACGCCTAATCAGATTTGTTTTGTTTTTTGTACAAGCCTATAGTAATAAATTTAGTCACGACTGAGCTATGAGTGTGGTTTCTCTTACTTACTCCACCAAAAAAATTAATGAGTGATGAGTGAACTATACTTCATTTCTTTTTCGTGAGGTGCATAAAAATGTAAATCAAGCAAAAAAATTAAGGGGTATTGTTAAACATCTCGATTTTTTGCCAAAAAAGCATAAACTGTAACACCCCCAAATTGGGTCGCAGCGGAATAAGGGTCCGGGGCGTGTTACTTCATAGATCAATAACACAAGATATATATAGAACGACCTTGACTTCAGAATGTTCACACCATTCTATTTACCTTTACAATACAGTCGAATACATTGTTGCCATGATGCAAAGTCTGTCCTATCAAGCATAGGTGGTCGGGTATCGGAACGGACAATTGGATGTCTTTCGAAAGATTAGCCTTCTTAATTGATTGTGAAATGGTTTGTAATCCTTTTTAGCTTTTTGATAGTGTTTTTAATATAAATTTGCCGTTAAAAGAAGTATAATAAGTTTTACATAGTAACATGTGATTCGTTGATCAACAAGTGGCTGATTTGAACTACTATACGTAGCTATATGTGATTCCTTTAATGTGGGAATCGATATGGAATCATAGCTATATGTAATTTGAACTTTATTTTAGGTTACTTAGAAAAACTTATGGTGCCATAATTGTTGAATTAACATTCGATCATAAGCATACAATTATCGGTAACGAGTATAAGGCGGTGTTTGTTTTTCATAAAGAGCCTCTTAATAACCTTTTAATCTTACTCATTCAGACGCGCTCAGACATTTGGCTCATTAAGAGCGTTTGTTTTTTTTCTTTCATTCAGACGCGGTCAGAGTCTGAAACATCTTAACCAACTAGATGTGGATGGGGGGTCTTGATGCCTCTTAATGCCTCTTCACTCTTTACTCTTTTTTTCTTTAGTTTTTTTTTCTTTGTTTTTTCACTATTTGTTTTGTGAGATATTTTTTTTACTCTTCTTTTAATATTGATATTACGTTACAGAAAATTAATCTTTTTCTTTGTTAGATAAATAATGTTCAAAATACTAATGATGATGATGCTTAAACATTTAAAAGTTTTTCAAACAATAGTAATATATAATTAGTTTTGTGAAATTCGTGTAATTTGCACGTGAGCTTAAATTTTTCACTAAAAAGTATTTTAATTGTTAATTGACAATGTTAAGCATATTATAAAATTTTATCTTTCGCAACCTTATGATTGTAAAGTTAATGATAGTAACAATTTGTAAAATGATGGAGATGTTTTGCCACATGAGAGTACAATATATGACTACTTTGTGAGAATAAATTGAGACACAAAATTTTAAATGTTTTCTATGTAGGATATTGGATATCATAACACAATCAATGATCTAGGGGTTGGCCTACTTTGTAGAGAGAGAAAGTGAGTTCTAGTAAGAGAAACTACACCTTATGTGTGTATATTATAAAATGATCAACCAACCCCTTCCCATGGCTGGAAAAGGGTATATATACATGAGTTTTGTGCCCCTAAGTGGGCTATGGAGTGGGCTAACATGTGGGTAAAGACCCGGCCCAACACCATAAGTCATACGGTAATTAAACGATTAATATTAAGGCTACGAGCTAACCTATGCTAGACATTACATGGGGTGACCGAGTCTTTTACATGGATTTTCATAATCCTAACAATCTCCCCCTAAGGGAGGTCACCCCAGAAAATACAAATTGAATCCTAGCTATCTTTGAATTGATCTTTGACTCTGGCTCGTAGTCTTTTGATTCTTCAAGATTAGTCTCTGTACTGCAAGTAGTGATCTTTGAGCTTTGTTCCTTAGACTTGTGTGATCTTTGAGCTTTCTTTGAGATCATCATCTACAGTAAATCTCTTAATCATCCTTGTTGTGGAGTATTGCCTTCATGTGATGTTGTGACCTTCGGACCCGCATGCTCACACTTTTCTGGATCATAATAGCATGCATCAGAGTTGCGGAAGCTGTGTTGTAGGTCATTCAGCTATCATCATGTCTTTGATAATGAGTTTGAAGTGTGAGCATGGGGCTGTGAATTGACATGTCTCTTATCATCAGCTGCTACCGTCTACCGTCGGGAATTTCCTGCAAGAAATTGTTAGTGATAAACAAACGAAAGTGTCTTTGTTCACTTTCGTTGAATAAGGTTGCAAGAACCACGGTTCCCCGTTATTCAGTATAAATACTGCCTGTGATCAGGTAGAATTCTGAAGAATCTCCTTGACAGGGTTTCGCAGCTGCGCTAGCCGTTCTCAAACCGGAGCGTCTCAAAGTAGACAAAGCACGGAGTGAGTGAACCAGTGAATTAAAACCCACTGATTAATGAAAAATTGATTTGAACATCAGTCGCGTGTCACTCAGAAAAGAGTTTTTGTGACACATCGACGGTTTTATATCATAAAATCAAATTTCATCAGAAACTCATTTGTTTTGAAAGACAAGCACAGTCAATGTGCTCGAAAATTATTTGTTGAGCACATCGAAAGGTTTTTCAAAAGCTATTCGTCAATTCACTGCCTGGAACAAGTTTGATTCATAAAGAATCGCACCATCGTTGCTTTCCATTTGTCACAAGTTTTTGATTTATAATGAGCTCACAATGTCACCTACCAAGGATGCTTGTTTTGATGTTGGCTCTAGAAGGATTTCTATCCATTCATTGTGAGTAATTTTCTATCACTCGAGTTCGGCAATAACGACGAGGATAAATGCGTAGGAACTTAAGATCTACTTGTTATCACAGTGTGTGAAAGAACCAACATAGTTGTATAGTGTCCTAAACGAGATTATGGATGATCGTGCAAGCTCTAAGACACAAAAGTGAACTTAATGGTTTTTAGTAGTCCCGGATAGGCTGGAGCAGACTGCACACCTTTTTAAATATCGTCCTAACTCTGAGTGAGAGAGATGATAGAAATCGTATTAATCTCTGTGATAAATGAAACAAGAAATCCTTTTGAGGGATCTGATGACTAGGAGGGTTAGCAGCGTCATCACGGGTCCATGATACTTGTCTTCAATGTCAGCAATTCAACCATGTGATTCTGACAGCATATAGTAGTGACCCCGTTTTCTTTCCTTCTGCTAATGGTTTAAGGAGGGCTGCTTGTTTTTCACCCTTTACCTAACATTTATTTTCATTCTTCAACCCATTCAGTGCTTACCGTGACTTCAATACTATACCTTGATTGGGTATAGTTTCAGCCACAAGCGCCATCTTATCCGCACTATTTCCTTATTCTCACATTACTCCTTCTGTAATCATACCCAAGGACTTCTACACTAACTAGTGGATTGTCCCTGGGTAGATCCCGCCGGCTCTGGCGATATCGTGGGAACGAGTAACTAACCATACCATCCTTATAACTCCGATAAAGTAAGTGCAGGGTCGGTCTTTTGGTACTGTTCTCTTCGCCTTAAAACTAATTGAAAATCAACCAAGGTACTTGTGATATAGATATCAAAGCCATTGTACCTCGATTGTTTTGATTATTTAGAAACGCTCCCCCTTAACAAGTGCGTCGATTTCGAAATTGAATTGGCACATAAAGGTAGGAGTACTTTGCTTTGAGTCTAATAGATCACATTTTATTCAATATTAATATTTAAATCACATTCTCTCCCCTGATCAAAAATTTCAAACACTTTGAGATTTAGGATCTCAATTGATTTAAATATGTTAGAAAATTTAGGAGAAAATGTGGTCTGATTAAATACAAGCCGATATTGGAACATCTTAATGCTCTCCCTCAAACTATGAGGGTATGTGTGAGTGTCAGGTATAATAATTTTGAAAGATTTTGAGTTTAACGAAAAACTCATGAAAAATTTATACATTGACACTTAACACCTAAAGATACGCTACATAAAAATGTGTTCACAAGATTATGTATGAGACAGGACCTGAAAATGTTCAAACCGAAAATGACAAAGTCATTTTATCCATGTCAGCAATCTGTAGTCTGTCTCGATAATCTCCATTTAGAAGTTGTCTTAGCTTCCCCCCGAACCAACAATCCTTTCTTGAGTAGATTCAAAGCCTTTTTGCAATCCTCATTAAGAAGACTTGATGTATAACGCCCAAATATCCGAAGTACACAATTAATTCAAAACCGTAACATCAAAGTCAATTAAGTCCCGGATGTCCGCATTTCTCCTTACATGATAGTGATGATATAAATTGTAACACCAAAGTCAACTAAGTCCCGGATGTCACAATTATTCCCTCTAAGTAGTCAAAATGGTAACACCTAAGTCAACTAAGTCTCAAATATACACATTTCTTCCGGCCGGATACTGACTAACTGAAGGAATTACCATACTTATCATACCTATATGTACCTCTTTTATCAAATATTTCTACTCCTTTTAAAAATAAGCTTAGTGATTGACCGTTAAAGGAAGCATTAATTGAATCAGTAACCAATCTCCTCACGCTAGAATAAATCTTCTGACAACACTTCCCCCTGGTATCTCAAATGATGCATACTAAAAATAACAAGATATCTCTTCCCCCATGTGGATGAAATAGTGCACCCGAAAGTAACAAGTTAAGACACTGATTTTCTCTGCGGTTATGACATTTGTCTTCCCGGAATGGCCTAAAATGAAAGAAGGCTATGGACTCTATCACGTGTACTTGTTGTACGTTCTAGTGTATCTACTCCTTCCCCCTTGCTGGTTTTGATACCTCAGAATCAGCAAAACCTTGTACGCACCCATACTTGAGATCGTGTTCGAAGAATTAATAAGCTTAAATCTATTCCGTGAGAATCAACTTCAAGACTTTTAAAACTATGAAAGAATTTCCAAACATTCCTAAGTCTTTTTACAAACTATGAGGTGTTGGCAATATTAGTCGTATGTAGTTTAAAGCCTGAATTCACTAAGTCTTAAATTGCAAATAAGTCCCTAAAGTTTGAAACAAATGACATCTAAAGCCCTTGTAGTTAATATAAATTAACTCCCCTTTAAATTGTTATCTGTCATTATCAAAAACTTTATCCGTTTATTCCGTGACTTATTTTGAAAGACCGTTTTAAAAGATTATTTTTTGGCACTTTCTCCCCCTCAAATAATGACCCGTTTTCTATTTAAAGAGTTGTAGTCATTGTTTGAGTGGTCGAATTGTCTTTGAAAATCTTTTTGTGATAACTGAAAACACTGATTCATTATGAAGACAACTTTTTACTAATAAAAATAAGATTTCTCTTATTTTGACAAATAAATGCACTGACACGTACACTTATTGTAAACAGTCCAGGGTTATGTACAAAGTATTCATAACCCATGATGCATGGATATGAAGTAATCCATGCCCGGGAAAAATTAATTACCCGTTGTCAGGAACAACTGTCTTTTTGACGACATGCTTTCCTCAGATTGAAAAGCGGGTTGCAGTCTGAAATAACTGCAAGCCATGAAGACATGTTTTGAAAAGTTTGAACTTCTGCTCGAACTGTATTTAAAGACCCGTGTCATTATTGAATGACATTTCTAGGTCCGTAAATATTATCGATTTTCAGAAGACATGTCTTGAAAAATATTTTTGGTATTTTCTATTTTCTGATTTTTATGGTTTTTGTAGGTTTTATATTTTTGTATTTTCTTTTTGGTTTTAAATATGTACATAGGATACATGAAGAATTACCACCATTATTCTTCCTTTGAGATAGTAGATCTCAACCAGACCGTTTCCCACCGAATGGAATCGGATTGTCATTTGCGTCAAAGTAGCACCAAATGGCATGTTCTTGTAGTTGACTTCTTGTCAAAACCGGTCGAGAAGGATTGCCAATAACATTCTCCAATGGGTGATTCTTTGTCAACTTAGTGAGAGTATCAAACGATTGGTTAAGATGATGCAAATTTGATGGAATGACCCCTTATAAAGTTGTTTCTTCAGAACTCGGGTCTGAAGAAAGATTATGAAGGAGGGGTGCCTTATCAAATTGTGCATTTTGATGTCCATGAATTAGTTCTTCAACACCTTGATGAGTGACTTGAGATTGAATTTCCTGATTTGTTGGTGAAGTACTAGTAGATGGTACATCTTGATCAATGGTAGTTGATGAAGGTGAATCGGCTGGATCAACAGCTCTTGAGCAGCAACAGCTACCGGATCTAGAGAAACAACACATGGTGGAGGATTGAAGTACTCATCAAACAATGGTTGAAACAGGATCTCATAGTCTTTCTTGGATGGTGGAACATAAGGTGTTGGAGAAACTGGGTTTTGCACGAGTCCTGAACTGATGTATCCAGGAGTCAATTTGACTATTTTATACACATTGAGAGACCAAGTTCAACTGTATTAATCACATTTGATTCACTATTATCCCCTTCAAAAATTGCATATGTGATTGCCATTTTTGAATGATCTAGTGAATTAAAATACAAGCTAATGTACGTCGATCCACTTAATGATTGAACGAGCATGAGAAAATATGAAGAATGTTGATGAGAATGGTCAAAAACAAGAAGATTTATCTTCTTTTAAAGATAAAGCACACTGAAGCGTGAACCTTTCTTTTCTTTAAGGAACGGGGCCTGAAGTGTTGTCTGTAGACGCCATTTATCATTGAAGAGCGAGGCCTGAACTGATGTGAACAGACGTCATTGTTAATGTGCATCAGATTAGAATCCCTTAAACCCTTGGCTTATGAGATATCAGTCTTTTCGGCAACCAAACTCTGAGTCTTTCCTTTATAGGATTAAAAGACGTACATGAACTTAAGTTAAGAGTACCTGCACTGACATTAAGAGTTTGATTGCATTCATATGGGTTAGTGATATCATCATTTGAACCATTTGGAGGCTCACTGTCAACTTTGCTCGTGCAAGAGTCAAATAACTTTCATGTAGGAATCCACTTTAAACCAACAGTTGTGATAATTTTACCCGTGGGTTTCCACCTAAGACAAGATCTAGGAGATGTTTTCTCATACACAGCGGAAGTCTTTTTGGGAGAAAACCTATGTCCTAAAGAGATCTACCTACCAGGTTTCTGAGTATGACTTTTCTGTTCTACGGGGTTGTTACTGTTTTTAGTGTTATGGGGTTTAACCTTACGTGAATTCACTTCATTCAAGAGTTTTGTTATACAAGCATCATAATTTGCATTAAAGACACATTTATAACATGTAGAACAAAAGAAATGTTTGGAATCTGAAAAAGAACTAGAATTCCTAGAGTAATCTGCTTTGGGCACAACCGTAATAGTCACACAACTACTCTTAGATATAGGCAAACTCCTAGATGCTTGATTCGTTCTCTTAGGGTGTGGAGTACTACCATTAGCAGTGTTTTGTCATCTAACAGAAGGCATCACACTAGGTTTTGAATTCCTATTTCTTTCTTGTGTCTTTTTCCTAACTTCCTCTAGTTAGTGATTATGAGCCATATCATTTAAACCATAATATTCTTCTTGACTATTCCTAGATGAGCCAGGTGTAGTCACGTGATGAGGTTTTGCAAGCATCATGAGGAGTGACTGGTTTTGACAAAACGTTAATCACATCAACTTGGGAGGCAAACCGTGGTTTTGAAAAGTTAGGTCATTCAGATTTAAATGCATTCGGTTGTCTAACAACTGATTGGTTTTTGTGTGGTTGTAAAACCAGTTTTCCCAAGATTGATGGTTTTGTAAACTTAGTATCCACACTAGTTCCATTTAACTTTCTTAATTTTTTTTTTAATGTTGCATTCGCAAAAACCTTTTCCTGAATCTGAGCCTTTAAATTAGCATTTTCAATAGTCTTACTATTTACTTGAGCAATTAGTAAGTCATTATGATCTTTCATCTGAATTCGTGTCTTTTTGATAGTATCATAAAGTTCTTTGTAAGTCGGTTTTTAATGCTCATTTTCCTTAATTAACTTCTCATTTTCTGTAAGTAATTTAGCTATACTACTTTCCAGTTCAATGTTTATTGTTTCAAAAACATTAATTTCCTTTTTAAGTTTAGCTTCATTACTTGCTTCCTTCACACTTTTAAAATGATTCTTCAAGTTGCAAATTATTGTGGTTTTGGCCTGTAGCTAAGCTTTCAAATCATTGATCTCAAAAAATTCACGAAACTCAGGAGACTCCTGATTCTTACATGGTTTGTGACTTTGAAAACTTTCTTCCTTTTGTTGCATTGAAATTTCAAGTGAAATACAATGTTTTTCAAGTTGTAAAAATCTGTTTGAAAGTTCATTATAAACTTCTTTTTCAACCATATCATTCGTTTTGAGAAACTCATCCTTAAGCAAAGGACTTTTTACTTAATCTTGTTCAGCATCCTGGTCAATCTCTCCTCCCTTATGACTCATATTTTTTGAATCCGGAGTGGTATTGCTATCAACCTTTTCCAACAGATATGTGTCATAACTTGGTTCAGATTGATCAGTATGTTGTTATTCATTAGCAAGGATATTATGTTGAGCAGTCAAATGTATCTCAGCAGATGACACTTGGTCATTTACTGGTCTGATATCTGCATCCACAATATGTGTGATATAAGTCCCTGAACTGCTGCTTGTATGCTCATCTGACTTTGTCCCACTGCATTCTGTAACAACTAAACTAGCATCCAAAGCTTTACTCGTAACAACCTTACTCTCTTGCATCTGCATCAGTCTTTTATTCACCCTTCTATCATACTATCGTTTAAGTTGTGCTCTTTCATCAATGAACTTCTTAACAGATTCCATGAGTTGGATCAATGAATCACGGAATTGTCGAACCTCGATTCTAGTGTATTCAGCAAAATACTTTTCTATCATTTGACTGTCATAATCCCAAGTGAATTGCGAATCGATGAACATATGAAATTGTTTGTTGATCACCCAAAAGGCAGCCATGGATCTATCTTCTTGAAATTCATCTTTGTCAAGTTGCTTTTCAAGTTGATCCAAGTGAAGTAACATTGAGCATGTGAAAGTATGAACATCTTGTTCAAAGAGTGTCGCAAATGCCCGTTCGAAACATCCATTGATTTTTAATTCATTGTATGAAAGAACATGGAGAAATGAATGAAGTATTCGAAAAGATGCCATGCAACTTTCCTTCGCTTTGTCCTGCATTTGTTGCAACTGATGCAGCTCTCTCTTTTGTGAATAAGAATTCAAAGATTCCATTGAAATTCGATGTGTGAAATGAAATTAAGGATCTTAAGTAGATTAAATGATTTGTTATGGTTGTGAGAAAGAAATTATACTTCACGGGATTTTACAAATCTATGATTTAAACCGAGAAAAGAATAAACTTTTACAGGATTTTACAAAATTAAGAAGAAGCCATAAAAAAATAGAATTTTTGTTGGTGAAATCGTTGTTGTATTTGAAGTACTTGAACTCTTATTAACGATTGATGACCTAAAAAGGACTAACGGTTACCACACTTTCAACTTAAAATGATTAACGGTTGATTAAAACACAATCAAAGACTAACGGTGCAATAGAAATCCCAGTATAGTGCTTAATTGTTGTTATTTAAGTTGCAGGGACTAACGGTGCAATAACGATTAACATTGGAGGACAAACGGCTGAATTATAAGTTCTGAGGACCAACGGTGTAAAACAGTTTCAAGTATAAGGGTTAACAATCCAACAAAGGATGAATGATGAATCTGTCCTTAAATCCAGGGACCAATCTTGACAAATTCGAATATTAATTAATTAATAAACGTTTTCCCTCCATTATACCTTCTTCTTCGTTTGCAAGCTGTTAAAATGGCACGATTGTATATCCTTGCTCGCGGACTCGTGTGTTTATCGTCGACCAAAATCAAATACACCACGATGATCGTTACAAGACCGCGAACGTAATGGTATAGGTTAGAAGACCCGCTAACAACCAAAGTCGAAACCCGAAAAACCTAAAATCACTCGAAACTCAATCGTTTAACTTGTAATTTATAATTAGTGTTGTACTTAATGCTTCTTTTAAAGATTCAATGAGTATTGGAGAGTTTCGGTTTATATGAGTTAACAACTCGCTAGAACTCACGAGATCAACTCGCTACCACGAGGACAAATGGACAGAGTTTTGTTAAGATTTGACCAATAAATTTATCTTTACGTGTACCTGTACTCTAAGTCGCTACCATAACTCGCTACACATCGAGTCGCTACAGATACCATAACTCGCTACTCATACATTGGGGACCATTGTACTTACTGTTGATAAAAATATAATGCCTAAAAACATTACTAATATTTTTTCACATCTTTACGTTTTGATAATCACGAAATATAAAAACGTTCAACGTAAAATTAAACGTAAACAAGTAATTAGTTATAAATTCTCATTTCAACAAATACATCACTTAAAGGTATAAATAAATAAATGCTTAATGCATTTTATGATCAAAGGAATTTTTTATTCAACCTGACTAAAAAATTAGACCACAGCAGAAGAACTACAAAACTGTTAATAAGTAGTTGATATGTCTTTTTTTTTTGCAAACTTAAAAACGCACCCAGATTGTTAATAAGCCCAAAAAAACGTTTTTATGGACACTAAGCCCAAGTTGAAAACGTTAGACACAAGTGGAAAGTTTTGTTAAGCAAAGTTTTTAAACTTAATTTTCACACGTCAAAAGATAAAAAGAGAAATAAAAATGTTAACCCACAAATAAGCCGAATAACAAGTAAAGATAAATTGTTAGACTTATTTAATCAAATAAGCTACGTAAAGAGATAAGCCGAATAACAAGTAGCCACAAATAAACTGAATGAGCTTAACCAAATAACCACAACATATCAGTTAACCCACCCCATGGCTCTGATACCAATTGTAGGTTCCTAATTTCACACACTTATGATCTTAGAGAGAGAAAGTTAGAGAGAGAAAGATGGATAGAGAGAAGAAGGAAAAACACACTTTGATGTGTGTGTCAAATGATTTCTTCCAACACCCTCTCCATGTGTGGAGAGGGTTTAAATATGTCTTACAAAATTCCTATGAAACGGGCTATGGTGTGGGCTTACAGTGGGTAAAGACCCGGCACAACATCATAAATTATACTATTACTAACAAAACTACGAGCTATGCTAAACATGAAAATACATAGGGTGACCGAGTCTTTTTCTTAAACCTAACACTCTTTCAATTTCAAATGGAAAAGTTCCACTTGTTACTAACAGATCAGGTTGATTTGATGAATCCTAAGGGTAATCGGGTCGTGCATGACATGAGCAAACCATTACCTTTAGGAGGTCCACCAGGCCAGGTCATAATTCATACTCAATACTTCTTCAACAAAGACCTGGAATATCTTGTATCAGGTAACAAAAAAAGAAGGCATGCTTTGTTAATATCCAAGCTGAAAGCGACTTACTATCCAGACTTCGGGGTCAAAGAATTAGTACCGTCTCTATGGACCAAAAGTGAAAGTGCCTACGATATCAGTTTAGCCTACGGTATTTCACATTGTGGTTCAAGCGTAAGGAATTCTACATTACAAGACACAGTGCCCCTTCTGGACCGCAAGCAATCAGATCAACATGAGGATTCTAGTGTTGTTAGTTTCATGACCTCTCAAATACGGGTTACATATTCTGAACGAGATTTGTTTTACAAACAGCTGACTACAAAGAATACAAGATCTCGAAAGCAGACTTCAAAAACCTGCATCCGAATGATTTTGAAGACATGTACCTGCTTCATTTTCAAGGCAAGCTTAACCACTTATCTAGAGCTGACAAAGTTTACCTATCCACCGCAATCAATTTGTGGACTAGGAACATAGTTATCAGACAACGCGTAGAATACTTGCAACTTGATATTGAGAGCTATCAAACGAAGCTCTATTACTCAACGTGTGGGATGCAAATGTATTTTTGTTTTCAAAGAAGACTACACCATTGTCTACAAGCCAAGGGCTGTAATCTACAGAGACATAAATGATCAGAAAAAGATGATGCGGGAGACAGAGGTGCACAAGTTCAGCGATGGCACGTTGACGAGAATTATGGAAAAGCTGGATTACATGGTCAAAGACTACGTGGTAAGTAGGGTGTCGAACACTTGAAGCGAGGTTAAATCTCTCAATTTATTTATATTTTGGTTATCTAATCTAAGTTAATTCTAATCTAAGTCAAACCTATGCTAATCTTTATGTTAGTCTAATCCTATTTCTAACGGTAGAAAAGGGGTTTTAGCCTGGAGAGACTGGCAACGGGTTTGTTTGGTGACTACAATAATTCAAGACACTTTATCCACGCAAGATAATTAAAGTAGATCAAAGAGCGGTCGCAGCCTTAAATAGAAACTATATTAAGCCTATCATTAATCTGATTAGGAAGTTGGGTTGTTTATTCGTGCAATGTTACTATTCGAAGAGGGCATTATCATTTTTTTTTTCTTAGACTTAGGCGGTACCTTTTATCTAAGACTTGACACATTAATTTTGTCATAATAAAGCATTTACATAAAGCAATCCTTATTATACTGATTATAATCTTTCTTAGGGAATTAAAGCAATGGTGATCTTGATAATTCCCTAGCTCATAGAGACTTTACCCACTTACTGTTAATGGAAATTTTATACTCTAGTAGATCTAATTGTCCTTCTATCCAGAGAATCAGAAACAGTACTTGTTGAATTATCTAGATTACATAGCAGTCAACATGTTCAATGAACTTAAAAGGCGTTTATGTTAACTAGTTAAGCCAGAGCAATCCTTAGACGATTTTAGAAGGACAATACTTTGTGATCCTATGATTTAGATGTATAAATCACTATATAGAGGCTATTCTGGCATCCTATATTACTTGGTCCGTATCACTAGATCACGCTTGACTATGACTAGGTAACATACAAAAGCACGTAACAAGTATGAATTGATTAACATAAAAGCATTAAAACGATAAATATAGCAACTCAAGAATAAACAAAACTAAACATTTAATATCTTCATATAATGGCTACTACCCAAAGGATTATGCCTTCAAACATCTTATTTAATTATAGAGTATCTGTTTTAGCCAAGGTAAAATACCGAGTTAACAGAACTGATACCAAATAAATGAACAATACAAAAGTATAAGAAATTACACGTTGTCTTCTATGGATTGTAATGCGTTGCAAGACCTCTTCTGCTCTTTTTCTCCTTTGAAAATCGACTTTTGTAGTTTAGGTATCGAGAATATGATTTAGCACTACTAAAAAAATTGTTTTGAGTTTTTTATTTATAGGGTCTAGAAGTCGGTTCGATTACGGCGTATCCAAGGGGTTGGATACTGCATTTGGAGTTTCTTGGAGTAGGGACCAGTTTGTTTTTATATACTTCAAATATTTCACATACTCTATCTGAGTACGGAGTATTGGTCTTCTCTGGATACGACGTATTAAGCTTGTTTTCTTTGTGGTCTCTGGTGAAGTGCAGGCACGGATATGCGTTTCCTTCCTTGATGGATACGGCCGTATAGGTTGTCAGAATCATTTAATCTTCAAATATCTTCGTTTACGCTATAGATGGTGTCTTTGCTTTTTATTCACCTTGTACTCGTAATTACTGCATTCTCAAATACAAACATTAAGTAAATTTCTTTGCAATAATTGTATATAATGGGTTAAATACATAGGATAAATGATGTATAAAATAGACGTTTATTTGATGTCATCAATATTCCCCAGTGGAATCTACCTTGTCCTCAAGTAGCTTTAGAAATTGATAAAATGTATCCCTGAGGAAATTTTTCGTTAAGCATTTTTTTGATCTGTTACAAGTTACACAACCACAAAACTCACAAAATAGGAAGCGATGAAACACTCAAACCCTCAACTAAATACTTTGTGGGTAACATGTAACTAATTCGCTTAATTGCTGGTCGTGATGAGTATTTATCATAGCTTGCAAGGATAAATCTCCCACGCTTAAAGCTAAGGAGTAAATAACAAGTTTATAACCTGTTAATATTGGGTTATATGAGATGGTTAGGTTGATTACTCTACTAATTCTTATCGATACCATATTCTTGGAGGGAAAACAAATTACCACACATCCACACCCATAACAATGGGTAGGAACTGTGACGCTCACTCCCACCTCAAAATAAGCTAAAGAGTAGGGATTAGTATATGTTATCTAGGGTATGTATCTTCTAACTTTCCACCAATAGTAAATAAACCAACGTGGCAAGCTGAGACATCCATCTGGCCGTAACGATAGAATAGTAATGCACTATCCGTTCACTTCTCATTCACGTAAAACCATGGTTATGTTTAGGAATGGGAAATAAATGCTGTTAAATAAATTTACGAAACAAATAGGATTAAGTCTAAGAATACAAGTTGCTAGACATTTTTCCGACCGTCCCATGATAAAGACACAAACTATTACAATGTACTCGACATAGATAAAAAACTACAACCTAGTTAGCGTTTCTCGTAACGGTCAACATCCCAACATCCATACTATACATACTTTAACAAGGCAAAGTGGTGTTATTCTTCCTTTATACAACTACTATACTCGTTAAATTATAACCAATGTATAAATCATCCTTCGTGTAATTCCTTCGGTAGTTGCGAAACGATTATCTTCAAACTTTCTTTCTCTTTTTTTGTTGCGAATTTTCTAATTTTTTTTGATTTTTTTTCTTACCTATACTCGAATACTCGGCTGTGTCTTGCACCTCTTCACGATCCTTAATTACGATGGTAGTCAAATACAGAGTTTTCGACTTAGTATACATCTATTTGCTATGTGCAAATTTCTTTCCAACCGTACCAACAATTGAACAAGACTCGGGAAATACAAACTTTACACTTTAAGCAACTAGTAACTATAAATAAACTTAATCTAACAAGGTAGGCTAAGGTGTAAAGGTGTAACGAAACAAATAATTGGTGTAGTTTCTAAAGTATTGGCTTTACGGGTTGTTCTAGGGGTATCTTACTCGTAAAATGAGAGTAAACAAAGGGTTAAACGGGGGTTAACTAACCAGTGTAGTTAGTTAATAAGTAACATGTACAGGAATTTGGGTGTAATCCTAATGTTAACGTTTTAACAAGTTCTCATCTAAATCACATAGTACTCTTATGCGGTCTGATAGATTATTACCAAGCAAAGTTCTAAAGTCTACTAAATCACGAACACTCATATTGTTGGGACGTTGGGTAAACATTTAGAAACGGATAAGGTTAAATCTTACAATACTCTACAAGGTTATTGTGTGCGGGTTAGGTTGTCAGTTATTCACAAAAAGTATGCTGAAATTTTTTAGATTTGAGGCATAATTTAAGCATTTTAGTGTGAAAAATAGGATAAGTAAACATTCTAATTCCATCCCCCTACTTTGAATTATACAACGTCCTCGTTGTATAGATAAAACATTAAATACGAGAATTAAAAGAATTAGAATGAGAAACTCCCCTAATATTTGCTCGGTAGATTCTTCATGTTGAGTTTATTGAGCAGATTGTGTTGAACGCCGCCTTGAAGTTTATGACTACAACACTTCAAGATCTCAGATTGTATTCTCACCATATCGTCAATATTTCTTTCACGAGGTCCTGTATAAAATATAGGAAAAAACATGTATTCCTATCTTGGTACCTACGGTTAATTTAATTTAAACTAAACAAACTAAATACGGGTCAATTTTGGTGAATACGCCGTATCATGTGCATGAATACGCCGTATTGCCAGAACTGACAATAATGTTTTTAAAGTGCATAAAAAGTAAAGACTGATAACTTCCAGACAATCAATACGCCGAGTTGGTATGGAGGGTTACGTCATTTTGAGTTGGAAGTCAGGACTCGATATAATTAAATACAATCCGGGTTGTCTCCAGGGATGCACTTTTGTTTACATCAAAGTCTTTTAAGTTAACTTTTCTTTAGTTCTACTCGCGTGCGCTGTAACATCCATCCTTCGTCCCATATTTGAAATATGTCGTGTAAGCTCCGGCTCGCCCTCTTCACTTGTGAATGTAAGATCGTCGTATTCATTTTCTTTTACAGCAACATATTCCTCTGCATTATTTAACGAATATTTGATCATCTTGTATACTTTTATTTGGCAGACCGGCACCTTGTGTGTTTCGATACCACATAACTCATGTCCCTCTTCATGAGTTTTGTTTTCATATTCCCCTTCATCATAATTGTAGTAGTAAATCTCATGGCTCTTTCATCTTTTCCAACAATCATTGCTTGATTCATCATCACTGTTCAAGCCCTCCATGATAGCTTTATTCCTTAAAGCTTCATCTTTTAGTTCACTATCTTTAATGCATCGTACCATCAAGGTTTGGTATGGAGCGAGTTTCTAATATGGTAAGCACTGGAAACGTTCCTCCATTAAAATAACCGATCCTCTCTCCAACAAGGTTGGCCATTTGAACATCCATTTTATAGTTGAAAGGCTTGCAGTATGGTTCAAATGGTTTCGGTTCTCCTTCATATTCCATTTCAAGCATGCTTGTCATAGTACCCATGGGTAATTCTTGTTCATTGTCAGATCCAATCGTCTTTGTAATCTTCATAGCTTTTAAACCCCATAATATCCTTTGTAAGTAAGTCCGGATCTATTTTGAGAAGGTAATTAAATTCATTGAATGCCAAACAGAGAGGTCTCTCGTAGTCAAAAACATCAGTGTCAATCTTAAAAATTTCAGCGGTTTCTTCCTTATTTCACTCCAGTATTCTTCAAGATCAGAAGATTCATTGTCAGATACTTCAATTTCATCACCACCTATTTTCCAGTAATCCCATAAAGCTCCTTTGGTGAATATATCCATCGTTTTATAGTTTGCGAACTTTGTAGCCAATTAGCCTTCGAATCTTGGATTAGCTGGGTCCCATTTATTCAGGAGTCGTTATTTCCCTGATTCTCGAGAAGAAGGGTAGTTTTCCAAAAAAAATAATAGCAGTTAAGTCGACCCTACAAGTGATTGATTCTTTGGTTCTATCAAACCATCTTCGTGCACCTCCAGCCAATGAGATTGGGAAAACAACAATCCTCAGTTTATCATGATCTACATTGGGTAACCTGATTTGGTCAATAATTTTTAGGTAGTATTCAATATGCTCAACTGCGTCCTTCTCGTTTTTTCCACTAAAAGCATTGTTGTGCAGATCATTCAAGAATTTTCCTTTCAGCTCATAAGCATTTTTCCCGTTAACTGTAATACTTGTAATCCCAGAATAGTAATCTGCTTTGTCATTAGGCGCAAATGTTTCCATACTTGACTTCTTTCCCTTATCCGCCATCACTTCTTCAATCAACTAGCTCTGATAAGAATTATCTGTAACAAGGGTAAAAATATCAACAAGATTTGCTTTGAAGAAAGATAGAAATTTTTTTAGCACGGAAATCAAATATAAAAACTAAGATTCTAATTCTGTTCCAGTTGATCGATACACCATATTCAATAGAAGTGAATACGCCGTATTAATCGATTAAATGAATATGTTGTATTAGACAGAAAGTTGGATACGTCGTATCCAATGGAAGTGGATACGCCATATCGAGTTATCTACCAGAACATTGTATGACGAAAACAATTAAATTAAACACACAAATATACAAGCAAACAATTAAACTAACAAATATACAAAATATACAGTATATACACTAATCTAATTAACACTACTCCTAAGGGATAGATCTAATGTTAAAAACCAAAACATAAATTAAAAATCAAGATTAATTTTCACTCCCTGGTAATGGCGACAAAAACTTGATGTGTCATTGTGTGGTGTATATTTTTATGATTCAAGTTTTAAATTTATATTTTTCCGATTTAACCAAAAACAACACTTTAACGGGCAGTGTACCTGGTCGGTGGTAGATTCGTGGTAAGTAGGGTGTCAAATACTTGAATCGAGGTTAAATCTCTTAATTTTTTATATTTTGGTTATCTAATCTAAGTTAATTCTAATCGAAGTCAAACCTATGCTAATCCTATGTTAGTTCTAATCCTAATTCTAACAGGTAAAAAGAGGGTTTTAGCCTGAGAGACTGGCACGGGTTTGGTTGGTGACTATAATCAATTCAAGACAGTTTAACCCACGCAAGCAAATTAACAGAAGTTAAAAGAGCGGTCGAATAAATTTTTTCCGTCTTGGATAGAAAAACTGTATTAGCCATCATTAATCCGATTAGAAGTTGGTTTGTTTATTCAGTGCAATGATTACTTATCTCGAAGAGGCATATCATTCTTAGACTTAGGCGGGACTTTATCCTAAGACCTAGACACATTAATTTTGTCACAATTAAAGCATCCGCATAAAGCATCCTTATTACCTGATTATAATCTATCTTAGGGATTAAAGCAATGGTGATCTTGTTAAACCCTAGCTCATAGAGACTTTACCCACTTACTACTTAATGGCAATTTATACTCTAGTAGTCCACTTGTCCAACTATCCAATGGGCATCAGAACATTTATGTGAAATATCTCGTTCCCCCCATACAGTCAACATGTTCAATAAACCAAAGGCAGTTTACGTTAACTAGTTAAGCCAGAAGCGTATCCTTAGCATGATTTTAGAAGGACAATACTTGTGATCCTATAATTCTAGATGTATAAATCACTATATGGAGAGCTATCCCATCATCTAGATTACTTAGTCCATATCACTAGATCCAGTTGAATGATAGGTCGCATACAAAAGCACGTAAACAAGTATGAATTGATAAACATAAACAAGCATTCAACGATAAATTAAGCAATCGAGATATAAACAAAACCAAACATTCAGATCTTCATAATAATGGCTAATACCCGAAGGTATTAGCCTTCAAACATCATAATTAATACAAGAGTAATTGTTTTAGCCAAGGTAAACTAACCGAGTTAACGAATGATACCAAAAACTAAACGATTACAAAAGTATAAGAAATTACACGTTGTCTTCTATGGATTGGAATGCGTTGCAAGACCTCTTCTGCTCTTTTTCTCCTTTGAAAATCGACTTTTATGGTTTAGGTATCGAGAATATGATTTAGCACACTTAAAACTCGTTTTTGAGTTTTCTATTTATAGGGTCTGGAAGTCGGTTCGATACGGCGTATCCAAGGGGTTGGATACGGCGTATTGGAGTTTCTTGGAGTAGGGACCACGTTTGATATCTTCCAGAATATTCACATACTATATCTTGAATACGGCGTATTGGTCTTCTCTGGATACGGCGTATTGAGCTTGTTTCCTTTGTGGTCTTTGGTGAGTGCAGGCACGGATACGCCGTATCTTCCTTGATGGATATGGCGTATTGGTTGTCAGAATCATTAATCTTCAGTATATCTTTGTTTAAGCTCCAGAATGCGCTCCTTTTGCTAATATTCATCAAGTACTCTGTAATTACTGCAATTCTCAAATATAAACGATTAAGTAACAATTCTTTGCAATAATTATATAAAATGGGTTAAATACATGGGAAAATGATGCTATAAAATAGACGTTATTTGTTGTCATGAGCACTGAAGGGGTTGAAGAATGAAAAAGAATTGTATGGATAAAGGGTGAAAAGAAAGAAGCCCTCCATACAATTAAGCAGAAATCGGGTTAATGCATAAACTATCAGAAACACTAAGATGTTGTCTGGTATTGAAGATAGTCTCCATGGACCCAGTGACACAATGCACAACCCTCCTTAGCCGCTCAAGGTCTCTCAACAGACTCTTGTTTCATTTCACACAGAGATTCACACATTTATATCGACTTTCTCACTCCGAGTTAGTTGATATTGAAAAGGTGGCAG
This sequence comes from Tanacetum coccineum, assembly GCA_026074375.1. Taxonomy (NCBI): domain Eukaryota; kingdom Viridiplantae; phylum Streptophyta; class Magnoliopsida; order Asterales; family Asteraceae; genus Tanacetum; species Tanacetum coccineum. Next base: position 12,920 of record BQNB010049077.1, on the reverse strand, counting down.
TTGTCACACCCCGCCAAGGCGGAAACGTGAGGCGTAAACAAGAATGGATATCATCACAACACATGGTGTCTCTATAGAGAATACTAAAAATGAAAGCTAAAGTAAAGCAAAGACACAAAGTGTTATAACAATACCCAAAACCTAACCAAAATCCAAAAGGCGTCTTTATTGATGAAACGGAAGTTCTCGCCAATAGAAAGACATGCAAAAATTATTCAAATTCAATCAATGCAAAAGCTCAAAACAAAAAAATCGAGATCTTATGACATCTTGGTCTCTTAATAGGCCCTTTTGCAATCTTATTTCTTCATGTCACTCTGAATGTTGCTTAAACGTCAACACACGGTGTGAGAGTCTTAGGTTTAAGGACTCACATTAATAAAACTTTTCATACCAATTACTTTTTTGGTTTACCAATATCAATATAAGACAATTAAGCAACATATGAACTTATTACTAACATGCAATACTTACTTGGTAGGAACGTTACCCCGATGCATTTCAACAATTGCTGGGTAGGAACGTTACCCCCGATCCATATGTCACTTACGCACCTAAAGTTACCAGCTGACAGCTTATACTTGGCCTGGACCATCAATATGGGTTAGGCGTACCTCGATCATTCACCTATTTTTGAGTAGGCGTAACTCCACGATCTCAAAAACATTTTACACTTGACATGTCAATATAGAACATGCAAGTAAACCACATTCAACATGCAATAATAGTCATATAGCAATCACATATAATGTCCACATGAGCAAAACACTTAATCACGCAATTCATAAATTTAGCTCATTTCCATCCCAATGTAAAAACATTTAAAAGTGGGACTATGAAAATCACCTGATGCTTAGCTTCCAAAAAGATCCAACAAAACTTCACAAAATTTTACGAACAATCTAAACAATTAAACACATTATTAGCTACCATCAATTAGGCATTCAACCCAATATGATGTAAACTTAACTATGCTGGATACCTGGCTATCTATACATAGTCCTATATTCTTTTAAACAATGTTCCATTCTTACATTTTTTCATCTGTTTACTTAAGTGCCTCACTCCTTAAACTTTTCTGGTTTTAAGCCGAATTTTAATCTTACTTGCGCGCCCTAAACGCACTATTTAAAACACTACATAATTCAAACCAAAATTCATCATGTACATTTATGGTCCTATGAACCTCTCATAGCTCTCCCAAATCCATTACCTTTTACCAAATAACCCTTAGAAATTCATTAATCCAAAGTCGTCAGATACGTCCAGAATCTGACCTTCTAAAAGTATGGCATTGATTAACCAACTTAGACCTCACTATGACCTTACCCAAAATTCAGAGAACACACACAGTATATGAACTAAGTTCCACGTGACTTAGAGCCTCAAACTCAGTGTCGAAGTATTTTTAGAAAAATAAAAACCAAAACTGAAATTCTCACTGTTTTCACACGTTTTGTAATGACCATTTGACCCACTTCCGACATAAAAATCATGATGGCTGATTTTTGGAAAGTAGACTCCTGAGGTGATCTCCGTATGTTGTAGTAAATTATTTATTTGTTTTATGAACGAGTTATGATCTTACAGTTGTACAAAATTTTTGTTAGTGAATTTTATAACTAGTTGGTGATCTAAGCCCTAATACAATGTTCATATTCACTAATTTATTAATATAATGGATTAACTAACATTTTTTATATCATAACTATCTGGCTATTACTAAAACTCTAATTTATAACTTAATTTAAAATCCTAATCATCATAATTAAGGATAGGATTTTAAGCAAACTAAAATAAAAGACGGATCGTACCTTAAATGTAAAACCCAAAAAAATTTCGTCCTTATTTCTTCTTCTCCTTTGGCGGTCGAATAGGGAGGGCTATGGGGGGGTTGGGGATTTATGAATTTATTTATAGGCTACCTTAGATTGTGTTTTAGTTTGAGTTATTATTTTTGATTAGGTTAGGAATTATTTCTTTTTCTTTTCTTTTTTTTTTCTTTTTACCCTACTCGGCCAAAATATATATTTATATATATATATTTTTTTTTTTTTATATTTACAATTAAAACCTTAAGTTTTTGTAAAAATATTTACTTATTTGACTAAACCTTTTTGCATAAGTGCGGTTTACTACCATTCTAAAAATAACTTTTCATTTCCAACCTAACTTTCTAAAAATAGAATTTTACATTTTTCGTAATTAAACAATTAAAGTTATCTTAGATAACTAACACAAAATACGTATACGTATATATATACTTACACAATTAACTTGCAAACGCTCAATTATCAAAATTCATTTCCTTGTCATTAAAAATGAACGAAAAGAACTCCACAAATTATCCCATCTTTCTAGCCTCATTGAGATGATCTCACTCAATAGATTGATTATCAATACCTCATAAACACATAAGAAAACACATAGAATCACATAAACCATACTTTGCGACAGACACATAAGTCAACACTAACAGTTTGACTAACCTGCTCAAGTCATGGTTGTCATACTAAGGGTGAGGAATAGGATGGAAGCTCACTTGATGGTGCTTGTGAGCAATCCGGAACTTGCAGAAGTATTTGCTTTTCACTTGGTTGGCATTTTCCTTTTTCTTACTTTTTTCTTGGGTCTTTTGGTTGTTTAGTGGTTGTTTTGATGGAAGTTGTAGCTTGATGTGCTATCGTGTAAGGTCAATTTATTGATTACCAAGTTTTAAATTTATATTTAGCAGACTTATCTTAAAACAACACTTTAACGGGCAGTGTACCTGATCGGGTGGAGTTTCATAGTAAGTAGGGCGTCGAACACTAAGAGCGAGGTCGTTAACCTTATATTCTATCAGTGTTTTAATTACTCTAATTACTTGTGAAACCTATGCTATATACGTTTACTAATGGTAATGGGGGGGGGGGGAGACTGGCACAGGTTTTATGGTGACAATAATCAATTCTAAACACAATAAACATGCAAGAAAACAACCAGAAGATAAAAG
>BQNB010049076.1:0-39433 GCA_026074375.1 Tanacetum coccineum | reverse complement strand
ACATTTTGTTCTGCCATCGTATTCTGCAAAAGAGCATTTAACAAAGAAGACAAACATTGCAGAGAAACGATGTTAGAGAAAACGTTAGCATTGATAAAAATCAAGTAACTGCATGATTGATTAACAACTATTGTAACTCGTTTGATGAAAATCTACACATGATCGCACAGGATGCAGAATTATCCAACAGGATTAATTACTTGTTAACTAAGCCCGGATGCGAGTTTAGACAATCAACTGGGTCATTCGAAGGGGCCTTGATAGATTATTGGGCTTAATGGGCCAAAATATGAAACTTAGCCCAAACCGCCGCCAGGCAGAATGCCAACTCGTCGTTGGGAGAATTGAGCAAACTGCCACGAGGAAGGCACCAAATCGCCATGAATTACATTTGAAAAAAAAGGGGCGGGTTGAATATTTTAATATACATAAATATTCGACCAAACCGCCGAGAGATGGCGGTTTACCAGTTGGAATAAAAATAAAAGAAAATTATGGAAACTTGCTGTTAGTCAACCCGCTGATAGATAACCCGCCGTAAGGCAACTCGCTGTTAATCAACCCGCTGTTAGTCAACCCGCTGTTAGTCAACCCGCTGTTAGTCAACCCACTGTTAGTCAACCCGCTGTTAGACAACCCGTTGTTAGACAACCCGCTGTTAGTCAACCCGCTGTTAGTTAACCCGCTGTTAGTCAACCCGCTGTTAGTCAACCCGCTGTTAGTCAACCCGCTGTTAGTCAACCCGCTGTTAGGCAACTCGCTGTTAATCAACCCGCCGTTAGGCAACTCGCTGTTAATCAACCCGCCGTTAGGCAACTCGCTGTTAATCAACCCGCCGTTAGGCAACTCGCTGTTAATCAACCCGCCGTTAGGCAACTCGCTGTTAATCAACCCGCCATATGAACCAGCGGGTTGAGTAAGTTATTAAAGAATAATAAAATAACCAACTCGCCACCTAGAAACATAAGCAACTCGCCATTCGGACAGATTTCTTACAATTCAAACCACGCACCTCCTTTGTCAAAACTAATCACATCCTAAGGCATTCCTAGGCTATCCTACGCATAAGACACACATTACTACCATCCTTTCCATCACACACATCGACTTTTACTTTCTAAAAGTCAACCCGCCATTAAGAAACATGGGCAAATCATTCATTATTGTTTGAGATAGAAATCCACACATCAAAACTTATTAATATATACCTTATGAACAATTCCCAGCAACTAAATCACACCTTACAACACTACATTGGCATTTTCATCTAAAACGACCCTAGATCTATTTTTTCTACACCTTTTAATGTGTTTTCATTCGATTCCATTGATATACACACAGAATAAATGATATAGATTAAGGTTTGATAATTACCTTTGCAAGAAACACTTGAAATCAGCGATTTGAGGCTTTGTTCTTGGCGGCGAGTTGCGAGAGAGTGTTTGTGTGTGTTTTAGCTTTGACTGGATTTCGATGGGTTTGACCAAACACCAACTCGCCGCCCCTTTTATATCCTAAGTTAGAAAGTTGGCAGAATCAGTCCCTTAGGTTTCCATCTTCTTTTAATTTTTGTTTTAAGTATTTCTAAGGCTTTTCTAAGTTTAGGCAATTGACCAATTTAGTCCCTATTGGTTAATAAGGCTAGGAAACAAAGAGCAAATGCTTTTTAAACCCTAATCATTACAACAATAGATAACTTTGGACCTTTGAGTTAAAATTAATTAACTCCCCTTTAAATATTAACCCATTAGAATACACCCCTTAGATTTTTTCACATTCACTCTCCCCCTCAAACAACGACCCGTTTTCTATTGAAAGGGCTGTAGTCGTTGATTGAGATGAAAAGATCAGGCGAACAGCTCAACCATCACCATTGTTGTACTATACTCCCATAAAGCATGGATATAAAGTAATCCATGCACAGACATCAAACCGGGTTGCAATTTGAAGTAATTGCAAGCCTTTTTAGATAATTCCAAATGTGGGACTTTACTTAATATATATATATATATATATTTTATATATATATATATATTATATATATATATATATATATATATATTATTTATTATATAATAATTAAAGGTTTTTTTTGAGAGAGACCTATGTACAAAGGATACACGAAGGCATTTTGTTTACTCATCCTTTCCTTCTTGAAGACGTCTGAGAGTTTCAGGGGTCAAACTCTTCATGCCTAGGCGTGGAAGAAGAAATTCGAACCGTTTCTCTTGGTAATGCTTTGGTGAGAATGTCTGCAAGTTGATAATTCGTTTCCACGAAGTAGAGTTCAACCACTCTATTTTCCACTTGCTCTCGGATGAAATGGTGCCGTATGTCGATGTGTTTTGATCTAGAGTGCTGGACGTTGTTACAGCAAAGAGCAATAGCACTCTTGTTATCACAGTACAGAGGAATTTTATTGAAATCAAATCCGTAGTCTTTGAGCTTGTGATCGACATCCAAAGGATTTGAGGGCACAATTCCAGACTGGCGATGTAGTCAGCCTCTGTAGTTGTGATTGCCGTGCTCTTTGCTTCTTTGATGACCAGCTAACCAAATCTATCTCCAAAGAAAACTGAGCAACTTCCCGATCGTACTTCTTCTTGAATCTGACATCCCGGCATGATCCGCATCTGATAAGTGTTTAGGTGACATGGCGTTGTCTTTCGGGATATCCAAAAAAAGACCCATGTTAATCGTTCCTTTCAAGTACCGTAAGACACGTTGATAGCTCAAAAGTGCTTTTTGGTTGGCTTAGCCTGATATCTGGCACACTTGCAAACGCGGAATACAAGCGTCGGTTCACTGGCTGTAAGGTACATTAGGGAGCCAACCAATCCTCTAAACCGGTTGGTTCACACTAAAAAATCCCCTATGAGATCCTCGTTCCAGTTTCAATCGATCCACCATTGGTGGTATCGAAAGGGTCAGAGAGATCCATTCCTCTATTTCTTTAAGGTTTCGAGTTCGAAGAGCATATTGTTGCTTGGTAATAAAGATGCTCTAGGACTTGCAGAGATTTGTAGTCCTAAGAAAATCCGACATTTGTCCCATCATTGACATCTATAAATTTGGAAAGGTTTCATTTCTTTGGAAAATTTGTGACACGCCATTATGATTGTTGATGCAAAATGATGTCATCTACGGTTTATTTGAACAATGTAGAAATATGTTTGCCTGATTTTGCGTGTGAATAGCGTTGATCCACGGCACCCTTGAGAATTGTTGGCCAAAAGGAACTTTGACAGTTGTCATACCACGCCCTTGGTGCCTACTTTAGCCCATAAAGAGCCTTCTTCAGACGATAAACGTGCGTAGGATTATCTTGGTCTTCAAATCCTTCAGGCTGACTGACAAAGACTTCTTCTTGAAGATCACCATTCAGAAAAGCAGTTTTGACTCCAATTCTGGTTAGATGTTACTATTCTTGGTTGTAGCATTGACAATGAATATTCTGATGGCCTCTATCCGTGCAATGGAGCAAATGATTCTTCAAAATCAATACCGTCCTCCTGTTCGGATATCCTTGCAACTAAACGAGCTTTGTTTTTCGTACATCACCATATTTATCAAGCTTACTTTGTAGTTCCATTTGAGAGCGGATGACCATAACATAGATTAGGGTTGGGTACTAATTCCCATACTTCAAGTCGATGAAATTCGTGAATTTCATCTTGCATGGCTTGAAACCAACAGTCTTCTATCACGACCATTTTGAAGTTCTTGGGTTCGACTTTGGACAGTTCAGTATGGAAACAGCACCACAAAGCATCGGATGCTAACTGTTTTCTGGTAGATACAGGACGAGAGGGATTGCCAACGATGTTATCCAGAGGATGATCTTTGGTACATCTTCTGAGATGATCTGGTGGGTTTAAATTAAATTGGTTGGGATTCCGTGAATTTACATTCCAGTATGAAGACTAGTGCTGACCATGGATCTCCATGTAACAAAGGTTTTGTGAAGGATGATAGAAACATCGTGATTGATTGGGGGGTCTTCGTGAGTGGGTTCTTCTGCAATTCTTAATTGTTGGACTGGAATGAATGCATATCGGAATGTTGACGATGACAGCACTTGTTGACGGTGCTTCTTGAGCAATAGTCGTAGACAAGATGGTACTAGTGGAACAACTTGAGCGTTAATTTCAGTAGTAGAGGGTACTGGTTCATTGATCTGAGATTGTTCAAGGTGTTCATCAAACATCAGTTGAAATAACATCTCCAGCTCTTTATCGGTTGGAGTGAGCCCAGATTTTAGTTGTCCAGAGGTCATGATGAAAGGCTCGGGTCCTGAACTTATGCGTACAGGAGCCATTGACTGATGCATCTCATCGAATTGACGGTGGAATTGTTTCCATTAACGATGAGTTCTCTTGTTGTGATTCTTATAGCCTTCTGCTAGGGTGCATACCCAACAAAAATCCCAAAGTAAGGCTATTGGCTGAAATTTTCCTAGATCTTGCGCTATCATTTGTAACGGATTTGCACATGGGCACCAAATACTCGGAGAAATGTAAGATCAGGCTTCTTATCATGTACAAGCTCATAAGGGGTTTTGTTGTGACGAGTATGAATTAGGGATCGGTTCTGGGTGTAACAAGCAGTAGCTACAGCTTCGGCCCATAGAAACATCGGTTGCTTTTGAGAATATCATCATTGTACAAGTGCTTCCCAAGGTACGAATAGTCTTTTGACCACGCCGTTTTTTTGTTTTTTTGGAAAGGGGGGTCTCGGAACAGGACTTTTGATTAAAATATACCAACACCTTCATAGTATTCATACATAACCTTGGTTGACGAATTCCGATTCACATTATTGTGCGGTATGAATCTAACTGTTTTGTTGAGGCCAACCTGCATTTGCTTAAGGAAGTTGATGACAAACTCTGGAGTTTCATCCTTTGACCTCAAAAACTTTACCCATGTGAATCTTGAATAGTCATCTACGATGACTAAGATGTATTTCTTCCCTTTAATACTTGGACTCTCATAAGGACCACACAGATCCATTTGAGGGTTATGAAGAATCTTCCACTATTTGTATTTTCAGATTTTGGTCTGTGGGAGAACTTCTTGCTTTTTCCAAGTTGACAGGCTGAGCAAAGATGATCTTTTTCAAACTTCAATCTAGGTAGACCTCTAACCAGATCTTTTCGAGCAAGATCATTTATTGTGCCGAAGTTTAAATGGTTTAAACGACGATTGCCACAAACCATGATTTGGAATTGGAAGCTTTGGACAGCAAGCATATATGAGGAAGACTTCATCATTTCATTCCATCGACTTCATGTACAAATTGTGCTGACACGGACTACCTTTACGTATGTCGTGTACCAATTTATCACGAACAAAGCAAGTATGACTCTTCTTAAGGCAATTTCAAGATCAGAATCACAAAATTGTCCTACAGAGAATAGATTGATTTTTCGTCAAGTCCCTCCACGTACTATACTCTTGAGTATAACTGTCACAATATCATTAATCTCCATACCATGATAGCTCCTAAGTGATCATTCCCGAATCTGACTAATCGATGAACTTTTCCACAAAGTTCTTGAGCTTGAACGATTCCCCGTCATATGTTTTGCTTGAACAGCCTGAGCTCCAGATACAAAGGATGACATGTACGACCATTGCATTTGAAAACAGACGAGTGTGGAGAGTTTAGTAATTCAGTTCCAATTTTTGTTGGGGTCTGGTGGTTAGCGTTTTGATAGAACATTGCACAGAAAGCTTAGGTTGAGGGCTCAGTCGACCTAAGGCAAATTTCTTTCCTGTGGGTCTCCATTGATAACCACAATTAAGTTTTCTAAGGCGAATTTATTTCCTGTGGATCTCCATTGATAACCAACATTAGCAAAAAGTTTGCCCGTTGCTTTCCAAACGCTTGGTCTTGATTCAACTTAATTATCAGCAGTTTGCCTTTGGTTTCACAGCATCTGTTTCCCTTTTTTCAAGGACAAATCAGACAGCTTGCCTTTTGGTTTCCAAATCTGCTTCCCTTTATTCAAGACAATTTTAACAGTGGGGGTTGCATTTACTGAACTCAAAATATTAACAACACACATTTCATGATTTGCAGAGTTTAAGCATTTGTTACACATTTTGCACACAGATTCAGAATTCGAATTAATTACTACACGCCTATAGCTAATGCTAGAATCAACCCGATTCACTTTTGTCCATACTGACTTATTTGTCCTAAGGTGGTCTTCTACTTTCTTCTCATTCTCCCTCTTAGCAGGCAGGATCCTATTTTTCTTTGTATTGCTTCTAGGCTTTGATCCGCTTGCTTCAGTGGAAGTATTTACTGGTATGTGCTTAAATACACATACCTTTTACCTTTAAAAACGAGCTGAAATAACCAAAAACGGACTTAAAATGCCAAAGATACGCTTGTTTTGCTAAATGTATTGTGCAGGAACGGATAACCAAGAAAAGGACGAAAAACAAAGATCTCTTTCATTGAATTTTTGGGCAAGTGCCAATCACATATTCTAACAATTCCTGAGATAGCTTTGTGTTATTGCAAGCATAGTTAAGTTGTATTTATCCAGTAGTATTAACTACTTTAGCCTTCCTCTACAAGTCTACCTAACTGTTTTACACTCTCCTTAGATGTGGATATAGGTTAAATGGCAACTCCTATTGTTCTTTAAGGGATGAGGGATGGGCTTAAACGTCAATGGCATAACATGCCACGGCGAGAACTTTTGGTGTGACATAGTCACTAGTGAAACAAGACTTTTGTCTTGATTGCAATTGAGCTTTGTAGACTCTCAATTTCATTTAAACATAGTAGTGTCTTTTCACTTGTGAGAGCACGCGTATCTTAATTGAGTCATATAATTCCTTTGTAATGTTTTTTGACCTTTTTTAGTTTTACTCTAACGCATTCATTTTGTTCAATAAAGCAGCAGTGACTCTTTAGCATCTATAAGGCTCACAAATTCTGTCTTATTACTTTGGCGGAACTAGAACTTTCAAGTTTCTATCACGTGTCTTTTTCTCGAAATTGATGTTCGAGATTCTTGATCTTAAAGAAGGAGTTTTAAAATCAGGAGCTTCCTGCACTGTGTTTGATTTGTTATTATCCAAACTTTCTTGAAAGATGTTGATCTTTTAATGAAAATTTAGGCATTCTCCCTTCAAGTTGAATATGTTTTGACTCATCATGAACTTTAGACATGTCAGGCTTCAAAGATCTAGAGCAACGTGATTTTTCCACATCATATCAACAGTTGAGTCGACAAACAATTAAACAATCAGATTCTCATTTTCATATGAGAAGGTTTTTCTTTTCAATTTCAGCACAGTGCTTGTCTTACAGTATTTTGTCCACTTCGTTATTCATTTGATCAAAAAAGTTCTTTACATTACTTTAAATCTTCTTTAAAGAGGGTGTCTGAAACTCTACAAGTGTTCTTTAGAGTTTTGAAAATGATTAAATTCAGTGAGGTAAACGTCTTTTTGTTTTGCTCAAAACCTCTTTCCCCCTCTGTAACACCTCGTTGGGGTGATTCTAGTTTCTGCAAGTTTTGTCAAGTTCCGTAAAAAGTTGTAGTGAGTAACATAAAGATTAATCTTCACCTGACTTTTTGATGAAGAATTCTGTGGACAAGCTTGACAGGAGTATTGGGTGGATACACTGTCAATGCTGAAATTGGTTTTAGAACTGAGGTCTTGCCTTTTTCCTGTTTATATGTCATCTTATGGACCAAAATATCAGTCTGTCTGGGAGTCAGATTTTTTTAGGGAAGCAAAGGTTGCAAGAAGGTTCTCTTTCGAGTAATCGGGGGGGGGGGGGGAATCCTAACTTTATTTTCCACACATAGAGGGCTTTGCATTTTCAACAGCATTCTTTTCCTAGTTATCTCAGCTATCTCTCGTGTATCCTCTGAGTCATGTATGATAGTGGGTGTGTGATTGGTAGTGACAAGTACATGACCATTATACAGAGCAGACTGAGCTTGCTTTGCACGAGTGAGACATAAGGGATTTTTGTAGCCTATTGCTACCTTGTTCTTTTCATCATAAAACGATTTTGGTTTACATAACATGTGAACCGTTTGAACAGACTGATCCTGTTTGTATAATCTATCTTCAATCTTATCTTTTAGCCTTTTTATGTCTAAAAACTCTTCAAGGAATTTATCTTCTTTTTGTTTAAAATCCTTTTTCAAAATGATTACTTCTTCTGTCTTTGTCTTATAAATGGCCAAGGTAGAACTAAGTAGTATTTGTGCTGATATGAAGATATCTGAATTTCAACGAAGTTTCCTTTCTGTTTCTCGGTCGAGATAATTATTTCTATTTTTCATCTAATTTTTCGTTCTCTTTCAGTTAATTCAAATTTGCCCCGTTTTTCATATCCCCGACCAGTCCTTATATCTAGCAAGTTCAGAGGCACTGACTCTTTAATATCATGTCTGGTCTTATTTGCTATTTCTTTGTCCTCCTGTTCAGCATTTCATCGAGGAATTGACATCAATGCATCATTTCGCATAGAAGATACTTTTCTTTTGAACAAATTGATTCTTGTTGTCTTCCACATATCTGATCTACGGGAATAATATTACTATTAATAATATAGTCAGCTTCGGACGTCAACAACGTTAGTTGTGTTGTTCACTCGGTTTGCCATCTCGTGTACTTCATGTAGCTCATTATAAAATGATTTACAAAGGTATCATGATCTTGTACCTCAGAAGGAGTATTTGAGTCATATGATGTCCCGGCTTCATCGTAGATTCGATCTTCCGATGTGAGATTTGTCATGAACATGGTCTGTGTGATGGGACCCTCGTCAACATCAGAGTCGAATGCTATCCATTCATCGCTTCAAAGGACATGGTCCACATAGAGTGCCAATTCATTCTCGGGTGAATCATCCACATCAATCATCAACATTGGGTAACTGTTCTCTGCAAGAAGAAACAACGACTGTTCTTCATCTCAAGTACTGCACCACTCTCCTGGGCTTGCAGTAGTAGCATCTTGTTCACTTGAAGTAGTCTGAATCTTGAAAGTCGCTTTGGCCTTGGGACATTCTGTGCTATGTGCCTAGTCCGTTATTGTTGTAGCCACTTGATGGGTTTTGCTTGACCTATGATTAAATGCCTCCTCCTGTTCGTGACCTCCTACATTCCCCAGCTACACCCATTTCCTTGCAGTGTTTCTTGAAATGGTCTTCCTTGATTTATTCGCATTGTATCTTCCACGGACATCTTGAACCACAACTTTCCCGTCTTGAACCATAGCTTTGTTCCTTGCATTAGACGACGCTCTAAGTTGATTGTTTGTTTGAGGAAGATGTGATTTGTACGATTGAGTGAGGAGGGCAAGTGAGTTGGATAAACTTTCAATCAAGTTTTCTGTTGAAGAACTTCCTGAGTCCAGTTGAAAGTTGTCAGCAGGATATGGTTCTTTTGAGGATTGAGGAGACTTGGATGATTGTGTTGGATACTGCTGAACTGAGGCGTCCGACACTAGTGCCAAAGGATCATTATTTGGTTGAATGAACCTTTCCATCATAATTCTGTTCTCATTAGCATGCACCTCATGTTGCTTCAAGTAAGCATACAACTGATCAAAGTTTGACTCTTTCAAACCTCTGTTAAGTTTGACTTCAGTTATGAATCTACTCCACTCAGGTAACATGTTGTTCACAAACTTTGAGTTAAGCTGCATCCTGGGCATGGTCATCTTGATGTTTCTCATGTCATTAATGAGCTTCGTAAACCTAACGTAGTATCCTTGAATGGTTTCTCCTTTGATTTGACAGGAAGTGGTCAAATTCATCGTATAACTGATGATTCCCCTATCATCCTTTGTTACTAGAAACCTTCCGATCATCTTCACGTTTTCCCAAATGTCTTTGGCGTCAGTATAGTGATTGATGAGTGAGTAGATGTCCTTTGGTATACCTTGAAGTAGGATATTGGTTGCACGAATGTCAGCTTTATACCTTTCCTTTTCATTAACTGAAAGGTTCGTTAATGACTCTCGCACGTTACTGGACCTTGTTGAAATGCACCCTCAGTTCTCAGCTATATCATCTGAGGGACCGTTCCCATATGAACTGGTCCTTCTTTGATGGACTTCATAATATTCTCTCCTTATCCTTTTCTAGACAGTACAAACGTATAGTTGTTGCCAAGATTCAGAGTCTGTTCTATCAAGCTTTGGTTATGGGCGTGTATCAGAACCGGCCACACTGGATGTCTTCTTGCATACTGACATTTGTATTATTATGATAGATATGGTTTGATCGACTCAGATGATTAGAGGAGGGTACTGTTAAAAGTGGTGAGTGAACGTTAATTCGTTTCTTGGTTTAGTGATATTTAAGTCTCAGTCTGAAGTTATTTTCAAGTTCTAAGACAGTAGCTCAACCGCCGCTAAGGCTTGACTCGCGCAAACTCATCCCTCTTATATATACCAATAAAATACAAACATATTATAAAGATACAACAAGGGCCTAAAATCCGCGGAGATCAATAAATCCGGAAGAATTATAGAGTGTCCCGGGTCGTTATGTCCCATGATGGTTGAATGGAAAATCGGAATTACGGCTTGGATGTTTGATGAATTGAATGGACAAAGATTTTGGTTTGATTGGGCACTAACCTAATAGGCAAAAGGCTTAAAAATAAGCAAAGGAAAATAAGCTGGAACAAGAATAAAAACTAGAAATGGTGAAAACACTTAAAACTTTTACACAAAGACTCAAATAGGCTCAAATAAGCTTAAGGTAAACCAAATAAGTTAAACTAACTCTAAATAAGCAAATTCAAAAAGCAATTAAGCTAAATTAAACAAGACAAACTCAGCACTAGTACTACAACGTTACTAAAGTTTTAACCAACAAGTACTAACGTGAGTTAGTACTGCTAGCTTAAGTCTAGTGACTGGTGGCTTTAATAGAACCAATGAAACAAGAAATAAGAAAATAAGCTAAAACAGATATTTAACTAACCCTAATAAACACTGAGTAATAAGAATAAGCAACTAGAATAAACTAGAATGGCAAATAAGCTAAAAAGCTACAAACTGATACACTATTGGAAATACTTTGAAAAGGAAATTAAGCTTAAATAAGCTTACTCCTAAAAACAATAAAGAAAAATGGTTTAATCTACTCTAAAAAGCTAAGGAAATCTTAAATAAGCAGAAATAATAAGCTGATAAGCTAAAATGAACCACCAGTACTAACAGTTTTAAGCTAACAGTACTAACTTGGAGTTAGTACTGCTGGCTTAAAGTTAAAAAATGAACTAGCAGTACTAACTCGGAGTTAGTACTGCTGGTTCCAAACAGCCCTTAAGGGTAGCAAACTCATTTTTATTTCAATAATTACTGATTTAAAAACAGATATCAAATAACAAATTAAACTCTTAAGTTACTTTTTATCAAGAATAAGCACTTAATAAGCCAACAATCATTCTTAACAGTATTAATCTGATTATTTAACAGTTTTATCAATATGATACTTACAGTATTAATCTAAGGAAAGTGGATGACCAAACTATTTTAAACTAACAGCCTAAGCAGATAAGCATAACATCATATTAAAAGCATAAATAAGCAAATATAGGTAACAAATAAGTCTAATAAGCAGTTATGTAGTTGATAAGAAAAGTAAGAAAAGAGAGGACTTACAACCACCCTTGCTCAATACAGGGCTGAACAGAATATACAAGCTATAGCATTGTATAAAAACAAGTACGTGAGAGTCCATAAGCCATTCAAGAACTGGCTTATCATCATAACGTAAAGCTGTGGTGTATTTGAGAGTGATTTTGTGATTTTCTTTTAAACTACTTAACTTTTAGTTTGTTAATGAATGCAGCTTATAATAAGTTTTGTATTGAGAGCTTTTGAACACAAAACAACACAATTAAGAAACTTAACACTTGGAATTGTAAATTGACTTAAAACCTCAAATTTGCATTAAAACTTGAAAGTGTTACAAAGCTGAAAGTAAAAGCTGTAAATGAGTTTTAAAAGAACTGAAAATAAGCTAAGTTATATTAAAAATTAAAAACTAACTCTTTAACTTGGGTTACAATGGCCCTATTTATACTAAAACGAATTAAGGTCTTGGTTTCTTGGACTCTCTTCTCTTCTTTCTTCTGTGTTTCTTTGTAGAGACAAAAACCAAGTGTGTTTGTTGTGTGAGGTGATTCTAAAACAAATCCCAGCCTTCAATTTCTTTTGTGCTTCTTTGGAGTCAATCACAGCCATCGAAAAGCTTGGAAAGTGGTGAGGGATTGCCAACATGGCACTTATACAGCTGGGGGGGGGGGGGGGAATAGAGGAGTGGTTGAAATGATTTTTCTAGGGTGTTGAGTGTTTTGCAGGGAGAAGGTATGGGAAGACATCCCTACTCTGTACCTGGGTTTTGTTTGGGCGGGAAAGATGGAGTTTGGGGAGGTTGGCAGCTTTGGCCCCTCATTTCTTATAACAAACTTCGCCCGGTTTGCAATTTCAACCCTTGTCTTTTAACTCTTGTAATACAACTTGAGGTTTGGCAGTTTTAGTCCCTTAAGTTGTATTTTCTTCATGTGGCTGACTTTTGACTTTGACTGACTTTGGCTTCGGATTGACTTTGTCTTTTCCATCCCGTGCTTGGTTTGGTCGTCTTTGGCTTTCTTTTTGAATATCCGTTCCTGCACAATTCAAATGCAAAACATACAAATACAATGTATCTTTGGTACGTTTTTAGTCTTTTAAGTCTGTTTTTTATGGAAAATGGTATGTGTAATTAAGCACATACCAATATCCTTGAAAGGATCAGTCCTATAGCTTATTGGTTAAGATTGCCTGAAGAGTTGAGTAGCTTGCACGACACATTTCATGTGTCGAATTTGATGAAGTATTTGGCGGATGTAAATCTGCATGTGCTACTAGACAAGATCATGATTGACAAAACCCTTCGTTTTGTTGAGGAACCTGTAGAAATTATGGGCCGTGAGGTTAAGAGTTTTAAATGTTGTAAGATTCTAATCATTAAAGTTCGTTGGAATTCAAAGCGTGGCCCTGAGTTCATGTGGGAACGTAAGAACCATATGAAAGCTAAGTATCATCGATTTATGGTTAGCTTATAAATACAAAATTTAGTCCTCTCCTCCTCCCTTGTTCTTTGATCGGCCGAATACCCCAAGAGAAGATTTTTTTTTGATCAAGAATTTAGTGTGTTGATTCAAGTGTAACCGGGTAAAGGTTTTATATATGATCTTCAATCCCGTTCTTGTTTAATCCTCTTATTATTAGTAACTATAATTTGATGGATAATTAAGGTTTATAACTTTTTGTCATTTAATGATATTAAACCATGTAGGATTGTTTGTGGTTAGATTAGAAGCGTATTGGTGTAATCGGTTAGGTCTAGAACGCGTTAGACTTGAAATTAGGGTTTGGCAGAATTTTTGGTCATGTTAATCGAATGATATCTCATTGATAAAAACGAGTTTTAGTATGAATCTTATGTCTAAAATTAAGTTCAGAGAGTCTAGTTTTCAAAAGGTCTAGCCACGAAAGGTTTTGAGATTGAGAAGTTAGTCAAATGATTTTTGCAAGAAAAGTTGTCGAAACAGTAAATGGCAGTCAGATTTGGGTCTGATTTCCGAGAGTAAAACCCCTACTTAGATGTAGAATCTTGGTTAGCCAAAAATCAAAGGTCATATTTTATGTGTCTATTGACTCCAGCTCAAAGCAAGAGAGGTATATAGGACAACATACCACGATCCATTTCATTCATACTTTCAAAATTCTACATGAAATAGTTTTGTCGATTACACATAATACAAGAACAAAAAATCTAAGGCTATCTAGCGGAAAACCCCTATACTTAAACATGCAGTACATGGGCCTAGCAAGATAAAACACAAAAATCACTAGATGTGACTGTCAGCATCCCCAGAAGCATTCTGGTGATCTAGAGTCCTAGCCTCTAGTCCTGGCTGTCTAGCTCTCCTTCGCTGATCTCGCAGTGCTAACAACTCGGCCTGCATATCGCTCATCTCTCGCCTCATATCTCTAATGACTCGGAGAGTCCATGACTTGTGCAATGGTATTATGAAGTAACGCTCCCGGAAACACATTCCGCTGCGACCCAATTTTGGGGGTGTTACAGCTGCTAGCTCAGCCTGCTACATCTGAAAGCGAGTCTCGTGTACCTGATGCTGTGTCTGAATGAGAGTACTCTGCAGCTGTAGCTGTGTCTGGTGTGCCTGAAGATGGGTCTCATGCGCATACACATGATCACGATGGGTCTGAAGCTCCTGATGAGTCGGGAAGCATAGGCCTCCTCCTCCACCATCCATACTGTCTCCTGGAGAGTCATCCTATCCCCCATAAGTAAATCGACCCGCTGCGAGTCCATATCGACTCGCTGTGATATACAAGACCTACTATCCTGAGCATCCTCTAGTAAAGCATACAAGTCCTGTGTATCATGCTCATGGAGCTCAGCAAGCTCTGTGACCCTAGTATTGACCTCTCCCACGGTCATAGGTGCTATCTCTGGAACTGCCTCTGCCGGATCTACCCAAGTACCCCTAATCCCATACCCGACATCTCTAATCCCCTATCGCCTCTCTTCAGCATCTACCGTGCTGACAAACCCATAATCTATCCCTTGACCCCTGGTAGGTCTAGCAGTGGAACTCTCTCCGACCTTGTATCTGGAGCCTAGAGTGGACAAATACAACCTCTTGCGGGGAGGCTGCTCAGACTCGGGAATGTCATCCCTATGGTCAACAGGTGGTGGTATGTATAGAGATGGTGGTAGTGGTGGTAGTGGTGTTGATGGAAATGCGGCAGTAACTGCATAAATAAGAGCCTCAGTGGATGCTATCCTGAGTGTCTGAATTTAGGTTGGACACCCAGATGATGGTAGTAAAGGTGGTGAATGTGTAGGTGGGGCCATGCACCTAGCAAGGCGCTCCCCTACAGAGGGTGGTGATAGTAAGATAGGTGGTGATGGTGATGGAGTAGTCATGGTCAGAAGTCTCTCAACCTCTGTCTCTGGTGGAAGGGATATGTAAGTCTGGGGCCGGACGGTAATCCTAGCCCCAATAGTAATGTTAGTGGAGGGTGGTGGTATGACAGGCTCTGTTCCCTGAGGTGGGAAAACAGGCTCATCAACAGGTATAACAGTAGTAGAGTCGGCCGGAGCTAAGTGCTCCTCCTCCTCCTCCTCCTCATCCTCATCCTCCTCATCCTCATCCTCACCATCAGCGTCATCCCTAGATGAGTCGCCGTCATCATCATCTCCACCGTCCATAGGATAGTCAACCGGACCATCCTCTGTCTCATCATCCTCGTACTCCTCTGGATTGGATCCTCCTCGGGATTCGACCGTCAGTAACTTTCGGGTGATCAGCGTAGGTGAAATCAAAGTAGGTAATGGCTGCTCCTCAGCTGGAAACTCATGCTCATCCTCCAATGGTATATACTCAGGGTATATAGGCTCTGGCACGTAGTCAGGATCATGTGCCTGTATGAACATAGGCTCGCACTCATCCTCGTCCTGAGGAACTGGCGGTTTTAGTTTGTTTTTGTCTGTGGATCTTCTGGGCCTGGTATGTAATCCGGTGAGGTGGGGCTGTGGCTGTATCGGGTGTCGCTCGTATGACGTAATACGATGACCCGTTGGAATACCTCCCTCAGATATCACCTCATCATCGGCTCCCCAGAAGGCTCTTCCGTGGGCTCAGAGTTAGTGTAAACGGAAGTGTAGGTAACCGCAGATGTCGCAGAAGATATGATTTCTGCAAAATGCAAAAATAATCTATATAAGTATTACTTATAGGAAAGATCGGTATGATATGTCTGTAAGCTTTAATTATAAAAGTCTTATAGTAATATATGTAATATCATTTATATACACGTATATCAATCATGTAAGCACTTAGTACCCTACTAATGCTAAAACGATGCATGTCATGCAAGCATATATGTGCTAGATGTAAATAAGTAATGCATGTATGTCCCTCACAAATCCCATTTGTGAAACCAGTGTTTGAAAATGGTTATAGTCCAGACAAACACTTTTGGGACCTGGGTTCTCTATACTTGGCTTGATACAATCTGTAACCACCTCAAATCTAAGCACGCAGCGGATGTTGATTATCAGAGGACATTACATTTCGGTGATCAATAACACAAGAGAATGAGAATTACGCCCACTACGTGTCATTTTTAAAAGATACATTGGATTAAACAAAATATTGGTTTATTACATAAGCTCAGGGCTTCCAGATTGTTTGACAATATAAGTAAGATTTCGGTTTTATAAACAAATGTTCCCAAATTGTAATCGCCCAAATCTTTAGTACTGACTCTTTCCAAAGAGTGACCCCAATGTATCTGAGCACCTCGTGCCTTATTGACCTGAGAAAAACATGCTTAAAATATCAACATAAAGTTGGTGAATTCATAGGTTTTTGTATGCAAAATGGTAGGACCGCAAGATCTCCAAGTGTAAGATTAAGCAACAGATGCAAACATCATAAAAAGTGATTACGTTTTCCTTAAGTCATGACACTGATGTCGCATGTATGAATGCAAATAAATTGCCATTAAATGCCATGATAGATGTTTCTAACCCGAACATCCCAAATCGACATGCTATAAACGTTCGTTCCCGGTGGATAGCTAGTCACCCGAACGGGAATGTCAATCCAATAGATCTACTCATAACATTCGCGCTTACAATCCAGTAATTGACAGTTCATGATAAAAGGGCTCAGTGGGTTATCGCTACTTAGGCAAACACGAAATCATAGTATAAAATGAACACTTGCGTCTAATTTGTAAAAACAAAGCATGTTCCTCCCCAAAGATGCAAGAAATCATTTAGTAACTGTAAAACATGGGGCTATGAACTCACTTAGTAAGTAGTCCTCGTGAATGATAATATATATCTAAGTACGAATCACACCGTCAAATACCTAAGTAAATACGGCCAGTCTTAGTCTACAAATTTAGGATAAAGACTCAATGTATAAACTACAATAAATTGCTAGTTTATATATACTGTTATCACTTGTGTGGTGGTGCACATGTTTAATGTATTTACATTCATTAGATGGTTCTTGAGAAAATATACGATTTCACTTGTTCTTGTATACGTACAACGTTATTAATAAATATTCGTATTTATTACATCATGTGTCTACTTGTACATTATCCGAATATAATCCATCCGATTTGTTAAGTGGTTATGAATTCACGTTTGTTTGCAAATTACCCTTAAGTTTCTTATAATTACAAAACAACCCCTGGGTATATGAAATATATAATATTTTACATTTCAACCCTCAAGTTTCAATAATTACACTTCTAGTCCTTTAACTTTACAAAGTTACACTTTAGGTCCTTTGTAGGTTTGAAACAAAATTTACTATTTACACTCTGAGTTTCATATGATACGTTTAGTCCCTCTATTTTGCAAAAATTGTATTTTAGGTTCTTATGAGTTCCAAACAGTTCCTTAAGTTCAGGAATATCAAAAAGCAGTGTTATTAATACACTAGCAGCATTAACAATATGCTAGCAGTACTAACTCTGCTAGCAGTACTAACTTCTGCTAACAGTACTAACTTTAAGTTTAGGATGTCAAAACAGTATTATCTAATACACTAGCGCATTATTAAACAATGTGCTAGCGTTATTATCCTTGCTAGCAAGTACTAACGTTGCTAACAGTTATACTCTAAGTTTTTAGGAATGTCAAAACAATATTATTAATACGCTAGCAGCATTAACAATATGCTAGCAGTACTAACTATTAAGTTCTAACAAGTGGCATTATGTTTCATTAAGCTCCAATAGGCCATATAAGCTAGGTCAGCTTATAAATAAGCTCGAATGAGCTTATTTTGGCTTATTGGACTTGGCTTGTTGGGTTTTGTTGGGTCTATTAATGGCTCGTTGGGTCTAACGAACCCAAATGTGATCCATTAAGCTCTTTATATGTTTTCTAAACATTTGTTAAGTTCACTAGACATTAAAGATAAGTTCGCTTAGCTAACGAGTATGGGTCGTGATTTTGACATGCATTCGTCCTAATGCTAGTGTACGCGGTTCCAAGGCCAAGACATCACTTTTCTAGTAATATGCTAAGTATAGTTTTCGGTTGTGGTACCTCGTGTTTACGCGTAGTTTAACGTATCTTCAGTTTGCAATCTATATGTTACGTTAAGGCTTAACTCGATTTCTAAACAAGTTTTATTCATGTTAGCACCACACGAGATCTTATACATGTAATATATGTGCGTGAACCATGCATAGGTCGAACCATGCATGTTCATGCTCACGTACATTGTCCAACACAAATTTATGAGACCTATTTAACTAGTTAGGAAGGAAATACGAATAGAATGTGGCATGAAAATGCTTTGTTGAGACCTTATAATTGTCCTAAGAGCTTTGGTTTCAGAATTAGGAAGGTAACTCAAATGTGTTATACCCAATCGTGTAGTAACCCGAAGCTCCAAAGCTTAGAATACAACCCAACCTTGGCTCGTGTATCCCTCCTAAGCCCTTGTATGAAGATTTAATGTACCTTGTATCCTTAGAATTGGATGTGGGTGCGTATGGGTTCGGTTATTACTTAACCCGAAACAATAAAGAGTAATGAGAATGGTTTTCGCCTTGAGAGAGAGTTGAGATGTATGTGAGTTTTTAAGAGTGTGAAAAATTGGTGTGAGATATGAGTGTGGATTTATTAGGCAAAGACGCTAGTTACTCTCCTAGACTCTCACACAACCAAAGTTTTTTTTATTTTTTTTTTTTTTTTTTTGCCCTAATACAAGTGGTTTTGTGATTTTCTAGTTAGTCACACATGGTTTTGTTAAACCGTCCTAGTACCATTCTTAATTAGGGGATTTGGTACAAGATTTGATAAGATTATGAAATCTTATGAATTGTGATCATACATGCAATGTGTGTAATCGTGATCTAGGGGCAAAGGAGAAGCAAATTGGTTATTATCCAATGTACAATAGCTTAGTGGAGACAATTAGGACTAGTATTAATTAGTTAGATGAAGTACTAGTACTTTTAGGATCATTAGTAAAAATTTTAGGTGATCTTTGATATGTATATGTATAGATATCCGGCCATAGTGGGCATTTGACACAAAATTGATTTAATTTTGTGTTAAGGTTTTAAAAGTGGGTATTGGTTTGAGTCTAGGTAAGTCTAGGTATTTCGGGGTGTGTCCAAATGTATTTATTGCGTAGACGTATCCTTTAACACGTGACTAATAAAATAAAATACGCAAAGTACATAATTATCTTCTTAATAATATATATATTATTGGTTGTTGTAAACTTTAATTTCATTGGCAGACCGTTCACCATTTATTGATTATTTTCTAGTCTACGTGATTTAGCTTAAAAGTAACTATTAAAAGTAAACGCGTATCAGACCAAAATAAATAGTGACAAACAATAGGAGTCGTAAAATGACCTGAAATTAAGAAACGTTACACCGAATCCCTGCTCATATCCTTTTATATCTCGGGCCTCAAACTTTACTTGCAACGGGAGTTGTTGGTGGTCAAACCAACCACATTGGGCGACGCTTTTGCGTTGGCCCGTGTTACTGAAGCGCGCTTGGATGACCAGGCATCGGCGATGTCAGGTACTGGCTCAAACGGCGGGGACAGCTTCCGGTGGGTTCACGCTTTAATGCCGTTGGTGGGGGTTGCATTGCTGTCAAACGCCAATACAACCTCCTTTATTACCCACACCAACACAACCAGCAGCGGCTACTTCTAAACCACTTGCCATTAAGTGGATTTCGCCCGCCGAGCGACATGAACACCTTAACAAGGGGTTATGCTTTAACTGCGATAATAAATGGGCCCGGGGTCATAAATGCCCGGCGAAAATTTTGTTACTCATGACTGAGGACGAGACAAACGGGAAGCTGATACCGATCCTACTACCGATGTTGTGAAGCGTAGAGGACTCCTCTATTTTACATTGGTTAATAGGACAGGGAGCCCTCAGGTCCCTTCAGCTATGGGGTCGATTGGATGAGGTAACGTTCCATGTGTTAATTCGATAATGGGTACGTAGCTAATTGTGTTCTTCATGATATTATTGAAAAATGCAATTACCGGTACAAACAACCAAGGCGTTTAAGGTGTATATCAGGAGCGGGGAGACTTTATTGTGTAAAAAGTTGTGCACTCAAGTCAAGCTTGGTATGCAATGGCTAGCAATTGAAGTTGATTTATATGTTCTGCCAATGCAAGGGCCCGATGTGGTCTTGGGAATCCAGTGGCTACAAAAACTTGGTAAGGTGACTCATGACTATACACTTCAGACTATGTAATTTACCCTTGCTAGTACTACTTATACGTTGAAAGGCGATGAGTTCCTTCGCATGAAACGTATTAGTCTTAACCATATGCATGTGTTGCTTGATTCGAATAACGTTTATGGTGTGTATGAATTGCATCACTTATCTACGTGAGACGGGGGTTTGCGTTCGACGTTGTGGCTGGAACAACGGCACCCCGGACTTCGAGCAACTTTGGTCCATTTTGGATTCTTTGTTTCAGGTACCTACTTCTTTGCGCCTATCGGGTCATGATCACCGAGTTATTTGTTACCTAATTGAAGCGGTTAAAGTGAAACCTTATCGACAATCGCACTATCAAAAAGGGGAATGAAAGGTTGGTTAAAGAAATGTTAGACCAGGGGATTATTCAATTTAGTCAGAGCCTATTTTCGTCTCTTGTTCTTCTTGTTAAAAGTAAAAGACGACAGTTATTGTTTTTTGTGGACTATCGGGCCCTTAATGAGGTCACAGTAAAAGATAATTTTGTTACCCAATGCCGAGGGGATGTTTCGAGAACTTGGGGAGCGGTATCCTTTCTGAACTTGTTTGCGGGCGGGCTTTTATATCAATTTATGGTGCATGACGTGATGTTTCAAGTTGGCTTTTCGCACCTAGACGACACTATGAAATTTTTGTTATGCCATTCGGCTTACCAACGTGCACTTACTTTCCAGGCAGAATGAATCAGTTATGTTCCCCTTACGTAGGTAAATTTGTAATGTTTCTTTGACGATATATTGATCTATAGTGCTCACTTACAGCTCATATGGAGCATCTGGGTGTGTCTTATCTTGTTTACATGGCACATCAGTTTTTGTTGAAACATTCAAAGTGCGCATTTGGAGTCAACCACTTTGGAAATACCTTGGTAACATAATTACGGGCGTTGGCGTGGAGGTGGATCCAAAGAAAATAGCGGCCGTTAGTGAGTGGCCGACACCTAAAACGCAGCGACGAGTGCGGGGGTTTCTTAGGCTTGCTGGGTATTATCAACGTTTCATAAAGGGGTATGCGGCTATGGCTGCTCCGTTAACTGATTTACTACGCAAAGACGGGTTTTGATGAGGCGAGGCCCAGGCAGTGACTTTTGAGTCACTTAAAGCTTTAGTTGACGGACGATGCCCGTTATGACTTGCAATATTTATCAACTTTTATTGTTTGAAACGGATGTCCGCGGATGCGTATTGGTGCGGATTTTGCTGCAGAATGATACGACCTAATTGTACTTTAGTTGTCGGTTAGGCTAGAATGCGAGTGGCGGCGACCTAACAGAGGAAACTCTTTGCATTGTGGAAGCCGTGTTTAAATGGCATTGGCAATATTAACTTGGGTGACGTTTTTGTTATCCGGGACGGTATCATCGAAAAGTATTAAGGAGCTTTTGCACAAGTAAATCCAAACCCCAATTCGAGCCAAAATATGTGCGGAAATTGTGGGGCTTTAATATTTCAGGCATTGAGTACAAACAGGGGCTCAATCAATACCGTGGCTTATGCATTTTCACGCGTAATCCTATTTTTTAAGGATAGTGAATTATGACTGCTTCATTTTATTCCATTTAAGCCAACCATTGAACTGTAGTTTTCTGAGCGACATTAAGGCAGAGAATAGTATCTTGGCAGATTTTGGTCACTATACATCGCTAGTTGGATATGGGACCGCCGCGGTTTAGGGTTTTGACTCACAAGGTGGGAATGTGATTTTTCAAGATCGTTGTTATGTCGGGGCTGAATCTAAATTAAAACCTTTGTTGTTGTGGGAGTTTTACGACATGCCTAGTTCGGGTCACGAAGGGGTCAAGAAGATGATGGTGGTCTTCTGTGTTTTTATATTGAAGGTATGCGTAATATCGTAGAAGCGTTTGTTAAACTACGTCGTGCGTGTGTCAACAAACCAATGACTCGACATAAGCAATAAGGGAGTTTGCAGCGATTAAGCTATACCAACGGATGTGTGGGAGGATCTTTTCTATGGATTTCTCACGGGATGCCTGTTCTCTATGGGTTTGACGGTGGTGCTTTGTCGTGGTCGAGTAGTTCTCTAAAATATGCACACTTCGCCTTTACCGAACTTGTTTTCAATGCTCACAAAGTCGCGGCATGGTATTTAGTTGTGTACCGTTATAAACTTCATGGGATACCGAATAAAATAATTGTCTCAGACCGTGACCTATTTCGTTAGTAATTTTTGGACTCAATTTTTAAGCTTGTGGGACCCAACTTTAAATCATTAGCCAGCTTAACCACTCAATCTGTGAAACCGTGCTGATTTGAGCAGTTAGTTTATACCTTTAGGAAATGGGCTTAAAGTGTCATTTTTGTATGTTTCTTGCGTGTATGTGTCTATATGTTTGTTGAAGTGGTTTACATATGGCATTGCTGTCATTTTAGAGGTTATATGATTATCTTTTTTGTGTGCATATG
The DNA here is from genome assembly GCA_026074375.1 of Tanacetum coccineum. Taxonomy (NCBI): domain Eukaryota; kingdom Viridiplantae; phylum Streptophyta; class Magnoliopsida; order Asterales; family Asteraceae; genus Tanacetum; species Tanacetum coccineum. Next base: position 16,644 of record BQNB010049076.1, on the reverse strand, counting down.
AGTTTGGTGTTAAGTATTCATTTGTTCACGTGTGGTGATAAGGATATGGAAGAGTGGTTTGCATGCATTGCTACGTTCAATTCCTTTAGTTTTTAAGAGTTAAGGTGTTTTTAGAAAATATAAGTGATTGGAAAGGAAGCATGTGAGGTTTAAAATATAGATGTTTGTAGCAAACTTTCTAAAAATAGAGTGGTTTTGGTGAAATGAAGTTATATTTAGAAAGTTTTAGTAAGTAGCGTTTAGTAAAAAGATTTAATCAAAATTAGCTTAGGTTTTATAAAAACTTAAAGTGATGTGGTGATAAGTTAAATTAAATAAATTAATAAAAAAATAATAAAAATATATATTTATTAAGGGGGGGGCGGATTTGATTAAAAAGAAAAGAAAAAAATATGTTTTTTTATTATCACACTTTGAGTTAGATCAGGACTTTGTAAATCATTATCCCTAGGTATAGAAACCATAAATACAATTTTAGTCCATCATTGTCCTCTTTCATCCTTTGAGCCGAAATTTTCCCCCTTAGAATCCAGGGTTTAGTTTATTTGAGTCTGAAAATTTTGAGCAAGGTTTACAAGAAGATTGTGTTTAAGATCAAGTAAAGGTAATGATCTAACCTAGTTTGATTTCTTATTTAATGTAACAATGATTTGATGGATCACCAGGGTTTATAAAATTATGAAATTAATTATAAATAGAGCATGTGGGGATGTTTGTGGCTTAATTAGGATCATAAATGTTGTAATCGTTTAGGGTTAGATTAGTGTTAATCATGATTTCAGGGTTTTTGGCATATTTTTGGGTCGTGTTCAACGAATGATATCTTGATGATAGAAACGAATATTGATATGTTTCTTGAGTCTATGAATAAGCCAAAAGAGTCTACTTTCCATAAAATCCGGCCTCGAAAGTTTTTAAGGTCGGGAAGTCATTCAAATGTTGGTTACACTAAAAGTTGTCAGATCAGTAAATACGGGTCAGATTTAGGTCATGTTTGTGAGGGTAAAACCTATACTTAAAAGTGGAATTAATTAGCCCTTATAACAGTAGTTAAGTTCCATATGTCTATGGGATAATCCTTGTAAAAATTTAGCCTCTGAAAACATGTCTAAGTGTTGGTAGTTTTAGGGATATATTTTAGTGTGAAATATTAGGGACAGCTTTGAAGTTTGATTTTATTTGAAGGGTAGTTGCACAGTATATGAATATTAGAAACACATAGGTAGTTTAATATACTCATTATGATGTGGGTGGATTTTTATATAAATATGAAGGTCATTAAGTAAGGGTTTTGAGCACGAAAAGAGACACTAAAATTCTATAATTCCAATTTAATTATAAGTAGCTAGTGTAAAGTGTTAATGAAGTGGTTAAAGTTGGGCATGGTGTCGGGGTGACCCATGGGGATAATTAAACACCATAGACATCCATCATATGATTGTTACATGGACTTGAGCTTTTAGCTTATTCGCGTGTAACACGTTCGTGTTTGTATTGTGTAGCTTGTGTTGATATTGTTTGGAAGCTACTTGTGCATCAGTTGAGTTTCATAGCCCATCTTTTTTTATGATTTTATTAGGGTGGAAATGATGCAAAGTATTTGGAAATGTTTTGATTACTGTGATAATGTGTTGTCAAAGTTGCATAAACTTTATGTGGCTATTATATGTTATGTGCTACATGTTTGTGATTTGATACGCTCCATGGCTTAGTGATCAATTGGAGTAGGTTTTGTGGTACGCTTCATGGCTTAGTGATCAATTGGAGTAGGTTTTGTGGTATGCTCCATGGCTTAGTGATCAATTGGAGTGGGATTTGTGGTACTGCTTTCATGGCTTAGTGATCGAGTGGAGTAGGTTCAGCGTTAGAGACGTCTCTTGTAATCGTGGTGAATGTATGGTACTGATTGGACTTGATTTGTTTTGCATGATAGATTATATGGTAGTTCATTTATTGTCATGCAGTGTTTTCAGTTATCATGGTATGATTTAATTGGGATTTTATTCGGTGTCTTAAACTATGACTCTCACCAACTTTTATGTTGACGTTTTTTAAGCATCATTTTCAGGTGGTGTATCGTTTGATGATAGAAGGAAGTTAGGAAGAGTGGCTAGAGAGGACCCTAGGAAATTGCTTGTGGAGTGTGTCTTTTCTAGTCTTACATTTAGGCATTGTTTTTTGCTTGATTACTTGTTTGTTGGAGATTGTTAGTATTTGGTTATGTTGTTTCGTGTACGGACTTACTTTAGTATTGCAAGAACTCCTTTTATCTTATGGTTGGGTTTTGTCATGAACAAAGTGTCCATTGATTATTTCCTTTATTTAGATTTCTCTACAATAGACACCATTGTGTTGTGATGATATCCATGATGTTACGCCTCGTGTTTCCGCCTTGGTGGGGTGTGACAGATTGGTATCAGAGCCTTTAGTTATAGAGAAGTTGGTGGTCGAGCCTAGACTATAACCTAGGGGTCCTTTATGTAGATGCATTTATGGCTTAAGTGTTTAATGCTATTAATGCTATGCATTTCCCGCTACTATTTCATAGACTTATAGTTTCCTAGTTTGTTAAGTTTTTCATTTAGTTACTTTTGTTTTCCATTATATGATTTGATATGGTATTACTGTCTAGTATTTTAGCTATGTTTTCCCCTCACCCATAAGGAGTCTCGTTGGGGAACTGTTTTCCCAACTGGACTTAAGCGTTATAAGGATCCATAAGAGGAGCCTCTTTTGGAACCGAAGGAGATAGGATAGTTGATCGTTGGTCGGATGCGCGTAGTAGAGCTGGACGTGCGGAGTCGGGTGATTATTGTGAAGGCAAAAGTCAAACCCAAGGAGGCCCAGCATAAAGTTTATCGTCCTTTTACCTCGTATGTTGTTATTGAATTAGGTTCTTTCAGATTATTTCGTATTTTGGGAATAATTGCAAGACTTTCGTTCCTTTATGTCGTTTTGATTTTATCTTTATATAAGTAGGTATTTCTTTGATGGAGCATCCTTTGTGTGTTATATTAGAGTATTTTAGGATGTGCAATGTGGTATATGCGCTTATATGGAATTATGATTGAAATGGGTTAATATTAGATTAAGTACAGTGTGAAAAGGAGGCACTTTAATTATGGTGGCCTACATATTTATAAAGGATCACACACGTAGACTTGTGGCCCATGATTGCATTTCATTGTGTTTGAATGAAGGTGGTAGTGTATTTGTTTTTTATTGATATGTGTATTCATGATAAGGGATGATCGGTATGGGTATGAGAATTATTCTGCTTACCTAATTGGATGATATGTTAAGTTGAGTTGCATAGATAGTAAGTTTCCCTTCTATCTAGTATTTGCTGTTATACCTAGTATTGCTATTATAGAGGTTGTTCGTTTGCTCGGTTGTTTGTTCGGATTTCCTAAGTCTAAGCTTAGCATCCCTTCATCGTACTTTGTTAGTAAGGATACCTAATTTTCCTATTCGACGTCTCAATGTATATTGGTTGTTCGGAATCTGCTTTTTTGGATATAGCCGCATTTCGTTAGTTCTTTCATTGCATTGATTACTCGTATGAGTATCAAAGGTTTCTTTAAGCAATCTAATTGTTCCTAACATTATTTGTGTGGATCATTACTCCCTTCTTTGTTACCTTTCCCTTGGTTTTTGTAACCTTGGCAGGACGTGTTTTAGTATTCGATGCTCTTAGGTTTGCTCTGTTGATCGTCTATTTTGGATAACGACTTCTGTTTTCTTTTGGGTACGTAACGTCTTGCATGAGTTTTCTTTGTACGAAGTTCGTTTGATTTTATTTTTGCCGATATATTGGTTTCCTGGTATTTTCTTTCGTTTTCAAACAATAGAATTGTGTTAGGAGTTGTACGGTGTTTTACGATCCCTATTTGGTTTTAGGGCGTCCTTTGTTTGAGTTTACAAACAACAAAAAAGCCATAATTTTATAATTGATGTTTAATTATAAAAGCCCTTTTTAAGTATTGTGTTAGTGTTTGGAAAAAAACTGTGTTTAAAATGATCGTTGTGAATAGAACATATTTAAGTGGCCTATACAATTAAGTTATGAAAATTGTCATGTGGTTATTAAATTCTAAATTTTATTATAAAAAGCAAGTTTAAAGTGATTTATAGTGGTAAGGTACGATACACCATTAGATAACCGTCCCTAGATTTTTTTTATGACAACCAGAATAAATTTTATAAAGATTACATTTAAAAAAAATTTTATTTGATTCTTTAAAATGATTTTTATACTTAAAGTAAACTTCTTTATTCTAAAATTGATTTTTATATAGAAACAATATTTATTTTGGTCGTTCGAGTAAAGTCGATACTTGGCATAAGGATTTTCCGGTCTTTTGGTATTGATTTATTACTGTTTAATTTGTCGTGTTCGCTGTGGTGTTTCTTTCATTGCGTTTTCACTTGGTGCATATACGTATCCTTTCTTTCAACGGATTCTTATGTCATTTGATCCACTTCTATTTGCAAATGTGGAATCTCCTATATGCAAACTAGCCTTTTGACTTCTCTATATTGTTGTTATCCTATTCGATTGTTCGTAACCCTTGGAGTTCATTGATATCGTTGAGTCGTGGAAGCTTTGATGTGACTGTGGGAATGGATTAGTTTTTCCAAGAGGAAGTTGTGATAATATGTTATGAGAAGGTGGTTAGAATACCGCTGGAAGGTGATGAGATACTTCGTGTTCATGGGGAACGTACATTGGGAGCGCATAAGCCCAATGAAGCTCAGATAGATGACACCTGGATTAGTGTCATAACCATAGGTTGCGAGATTTTTCTGGTGGTTTCCGAAAGACTTGTTGGGGCTACCAGCATGCGCGACAAGTGGGTCCGCATTGATTTGGTTTCATGGATGTGACTGTCAGTCGCCGAAGTCTCCATATCGTCTAGCACTAGAAAATGCAGAATTGTACTGTACAACTTTAAGAGTTGGAAGCAAGGGTTTTCATATGACCTTGGTAATTTTTCGTAGGGAAAGACGGTGTTATTGTTAAGTTTAAGGATGATTCTTTTCGCTGTGTATGATTTTAGGGGAGTTGAAACAAATATACTATTAAAAACCGTTATCTCCACTCCCTGGGACTGGAGGGACTTGTATTGAATCAGTTTAGGAAGAGCGTGTCCTTTTTTAAAGAATAGATTTTCGGTCGGTTATCATTAGCTTACAAGGGCATGAGGATGCATTCAAAAAACGCTCATCTTCAAACTAGATTACAGACATTTGAGTCTGCGGTTATGCCTTTTTGGGGTTAACCAATGCACCAACGGTTTTCATGGACTTAATGAACTGGGTTGCAAACCATACTTAGGTAGGTTTGTCATCGTATTCATTGATGACATTCTGGCCTACTCAAAGTCGAAGGAGGAACATGAAGTTCATTTGAAGTTAGTGTTGGAGTCACTGAGGAAGGAGAAGCTGTATGCTAAGTTTTCTAAGTGTGAGTTTGGTTGGAAGATGTATTCCTTTAACAGTTTTATGTATTTTTTTTTGTTGGTTTGAGAAGTTGCATTTTCTTGATCACGTTGTCAACCATACTGTATTCACGTGGACTCGAGTAAGAGTGAGGCAATGATGAATTGGATGATTATTCTTAGGATTGGCGGGTTACTACCGACATTCATCGCAAATTTTTTTAGATTGTTGAACCTCCTTACTTCCTTAACTGAGAGGAATGATACTGGCAGCCCAAAGTGAGGCGTTCAAGCAAGAGAACGTACTCGTAGAAAGGCTACATGGTTTAGATCAACAGATGGAAAGAAAAGGAGACAAGAGTTTGTACTTTATGGAGCGAATTTGGGATCTATTGGTACGGAAGTGTTAATGATGAGGCTCCATGCATCAAGGGTACTTGGTACATCCACAGGAGGACGGATAAAACTACTTATAACCTTGGAGAATGTATGGTTGCATGTGTTGTAGAAAAGCATGTAGCTACTATGTTAGCAAATTGTCGAATTTGTTTACAGGGGTGAGGCTTTGCAATGTAAAGGGACTTTTGGCTGTGCTGCAACTAGCCTGAGATACTTGAGTGAAAACATGAGATAGAATCACCATGAATTTTATCACTAAATTACCAGGTCAAGTAGTGATGTGCGATGTGATTGGATGATGGCCTAATGACTGACCAAGTTAGTCATTTATCTAACATAAAGAAGATTGCAAGATGTGAAGTTGGCAAGGATTTATATTGATGATATAATAGCAAGGAATGGAATTCTAGTGACGATCAACTCAGATTGAGATGGAGGATTTACCTTGTGGTTTTGGCAGACGCTGCAGAAAGTATTAGAGACGCAATTGGATTTGAGTACTGCTTAGCATCCTCAAGCGGATGGACAAACGGAACGTATGATTCAGACTTTGGAGGATATAATGAGGTCATGTGTTATCGATTTTGGTGGTAGTTATCAATTAAGCATTTAGTGTGCTTTGTTTGAAGCTTTGTATGGTAGGAAATGTAGGTCGCCTGTTCTTGGGCAGAGATTAGAGAAAGTAGCTTGATTGGAACTGAGTTAGTACTAGAGACGACAGATAAGGTGGTATTGGTTAAAGAAAAAAAAAAAGGGGATGTTCCTAATACAACTTGTTAATAATTAAACATTTTTTCCTTGAAACCATTAATATTTGAATCAATCAATATCTAAAATATTAAGAGATTTGACATTTTTGATAAGGAGAGAAAATGTGATTAAAATATATGGCTAAAGATGTGATTTAAGGACTCAAGTGCAAGTTTCACCCTTTATGTACTAAACATTTTTGAATATCGATGCACATATTGAGGGGGAGCAATTTCAAATAGTTTAAGGTTGTGAATAATACCAAAAGACTGACCATGTTTGTAATTACTTGGAGTTATAAGGTGGTTAGGATTAGGTATTCGTTCCCATGATACAGCCAGAACCAGAGAGATCTACCCAGGGATATTTCACTAGTTAATGTAGAAGTCCATAGGTATGATATAAAAAAGGAGTAAAAGTAAGAATAAGGGAATAGTGCTGATTGAAATGGAGCTAGTACTGGAACAAAATCGACAAGATACTAGTCATGAAGTTTCGGTAAGCACTTAAGGGGTTGAAGAATTAAAAAGAAAAGTTAAGATAAAGGGTGAAAGGAAAGATATGACAATCGTGATTTGAGTAGGTTAGTTTATACCTTTAGAAATGGCTAAGTGTCCATTTTGTATGTTTCTTGCGTGCTATGTGTTCTATATGTATGTTGAAGTAGTTTACAAATGTGCATGATGTCATTTTAGAAGGTAAATGATTATCTTATTTTGTGTGCATATGAGTTTGATGTTAAGTATTCCATTTGTTCACGTGTGGTGATAATGGAAATGAAAGACGTGTTGCATACATTGCTACGTCAATTCTTGGTTTTTAAGAGTTAAGCGTTTATAAGAAGTGTAAGTTATTAGAAAGGAAGCATATGAGTGAAATATGAAAGTTCGCAGTAGACTTTCCATAAATAGAAAGTGAGATGTGAAATGAAAAGTTATTTTTAGAAAGTCTAGTAGGTGGCGTTTATGTAAAAAGGTTTACTCAAATTAGCTTAGGTTTTTATAAAAACTTAAGGTAATGAAGGTATTTAGTTAATTATTAATAAAATAAAAATATATATATAAAATATGTTTACATAAAGGGGGCCGATCGGTTTTGGGTTTTCATGGGCTTAGGAAGTTTTATTTGTTTTGTCAAATTGTGTTTAGGAAAAGATAAGGATGCTTTAGGGTTAAATACCATTAAACCTAGTCATTCCCTTCCCTTTCCCCTCTTTTGGTCGTTCATATGCAGCCCCAAAACCCTAAGTAAGTCAATTTTCATGATTGATCCAAGAAACCACAAGAACTTGTTATTTAGGTGCTAGCATTCAAGGTAAGTATATTCATCCTAGTTAGATTTATGTATTCATGTAACATAATCATTGATGGGTCATTAGAGTTTTAAAAATCAATAATTAATAATGTAATTAATGGGTTTTAAACATTAAAAATCATTTTTAGGGTTTAATTAGGGTTTAGATGTGAATGATTAGGGTTTATCATGTTAAATTTGTAACTGGAATCTGATCAGAATTTTAGGTCACCTTGCGGGAGTCATAACTCGGTCATACGAATAGCTTTTTTCTTGAACCTAAAATAACTACAAAGAGTCTACTTTCTAGAAAATCCATCCTCAAAGGTTTGTCGAGAAGTCATTCAAATATTTTTTGCAAGAAAAGTGGTTAAAACAGTAAATACGGGTCAGATTTAGGTCTGATTTCGAGGAGTAAATCCCCTACTTAAAATTCGAATTAAGCTTATCCAAAACACAGAGGTTAAGTTCTATATGTCTATTAACATCACACCAAAATTTAGCCTCTGATTAGTTGTCTAAGTAGGATAATTAGGGCCATAAATTTTAGTATGCAATCAGATCTGAATTGGGACAGTTTTGAAGTTGGACTTTATTTGGCGTAGTTGCACATGTGGTGAGCACTTAGGAATCACAAGGTAGTTAATAAACTCATCAAGGAGCTTAGATGGTTTTTGGTATAATTTATAAAGGTCAGCAAGTATGGGTTTTAAGTTGGTTAAGACACGCTAAAATTCTGCATTTTTGGATAAATTGTAGTTAACTAGTATAATGTGTTAACATGATGGTTAAGGTTGGGCATGGTGTCAAGGCGACCCATGATGGTTAATCAAACCCTTAGACATCCATCATATGATTGTTACATGGACTTGAGCTTTTAGCTTGGTTGCATGTAACACGTTTGTGTTTGTATTGTGTAGCTTGTGTTGATATTGTTTGGAAGCTGCTTATGCATCAGGTGAGTTTCATAGTCCCTCTTTTTACATTGCTTTTAAATTGGGATGGAAATGATGAAAATGGATTTGAAATATGTGTCTTTATTTTGAAAGTGTGTGGACTTTACTTGGCTGTTGTATGTTACGTGCTAAATGCTTATGTGTATTTGGATTGAGGGTAACGTTCCTACCCAAGTGTTGATACTTGTTGGATCGAGGGACACGTTCCGTTCCCATGCTCGTTATGGTTACATTTGCATGTTAGCTTGTATGATAGTACAGTAATTGTCCTGCCATGTTTGCATTAATCACAGTAATTGTCTATAAGCTTTGATTTTCGTGTTTTAAACCTATGACACTCACCAACCTTTGTATTGAAGTTTTAAGCATCATTTTCTGGTAACCATCTTGAGGATGTTGAAGTTAGGAAGAGTGGCTAGTGAGACCGTAGGCTTACATGCGGAGTCATTCACCTAGAGATTTTATTTATGTCATTTGAATTGTTTGATACTTGGTTATTATTTGATTGTTTAGACTTTTGAAGTATGTTTCCTTGTGGTATGACTTTGCTATCGTAATGCAAGACTCTTTTATCTTGTATTAGATATTATCATGACACATTGTGTCTCATTTGTTTATCTATTTCATTTAGTTCTCTCTATTGTTGACACCATTGTGTTGTGATGATATCCATGATGTTAGGCCTTATGTTTCTGCCTAGGCGGGGTATGACATATTGGTATCAGAGCCTTTATTTATAGAGAAGTAGATGTTGAGCCTAGACTATAACCTAGGAGTCCTTCATGTAGATGAATTTAGGGCTTAAGTGTTTAATGCTATAACTGCTATGCTTCCCCTCTATTTTTGCATAGCTTATATATCTCGTATTTTGCTAAGTTGTCATTTTAGTTATTTTGCCTACCATTATCTGATACGATATGTATTACTTTCTAAGTATTTTAGCTATGTTTTTTGCCTACCCGTAAGAAGTCTCGCTGGGGAACCGTTTTCCCAACTGGACTTAAGTGTATGAGGAGCCTCTTGTGGAACCAAAAGAGATAAAGTAGTTGATCGCTTGTTAGATAGTCGTAGTAAGGTTGGACCAGCGGAGTCAGATAACTCTTACGAAGGTAAAGTCAAACCCATGCGAAGCCCAGCATAGGTTTATTCCGTCTTTTACCTCGTCGCGTTGTTATTGATTAATTCTTTCGAATATCTGGTATTTTAGAGGCGCTGTGAGACTTTCGTTCCTTTATGTCATTTTTGACTTTATCTTTATATAAGTAAGTAGTTATTTGTTAGAGCATCCTTTATGTGTTATGTGGTGGTGATTTAAGATGTGCAATGTGGTATACGTGCTTATATGTGAGTGATAATTGAGATGTGTAGTCTTGGAAGTAAGTACACGTATGAAAGGAGGCAATTATAATTATGGCGGCCGACATAATTATAAAGGCATCACACACGTCGACTTATGACCATGATTGCATTGATTGATGTTTATTTGTTACTTGGTAGTGTGAGGTGTGGTAATGTTTGCAATCCTGATAAGGATGGTTATATGGTTAGGGAATTATTATCATAACCTAATGTACGGATGTGTTATGGATAGTTGTGTAGATAGTAAGTTTTCCTTCTATCTAATGTTTGCGGATACATATTAGTACTACTATTACTATTATTGAGGTTGTTCGTTTGCTCGATTATTCGTTCGGATTCCTAACTCTAAGTGTAGAATCCCTTCATCGTACTCTGTTGTAAGGAGGTCCTATCTTCCTATTCGACGTCTTGATGTATATTGGGTGTTCGAATCTGCTGCTTTTGGTTATTAGTACATTTCACTAGTTTTCCTGTAAGTTGACTTCTCGTAAAAATATCAGAAATTTTCCTTTTAAGCACTATTTGTTCGTGATAATTTAGTACGGATATTTACTCCCTTGGTTTTATATCTCTTGGTTTCGTAACCCGTTGGCGACGTGTTAGTATCGATGCTTTTAGGTTTGCTCTGTTGATCGTTATTTCGGATAAGACCTTACGTTTTCTTTTGGATCCGTAACGTCTTGCATAAGTTTTTCTTGTATGAGTTCGTTTGATTTTATTCTAAGTATATGGTTTTTGGTATTTTCTTTCGTTTTCAAACAACATAATGGTGTTAGAGTCTGTACGGTGTTTTAAAATCCCTTTTGGTATTGCGGTGTCCTTTTTTTTAGTAACATATAGTATAATTGATGTCGAATTATAAAAAAACCCCTTTTAAGAATATCTTGGTGATGTTTGGCGAAAACTGTGTTTAAAATGATTATTGTGAATAAAATGTGTTTAAAATAATCATTGTGAATATAACATGTTTAAGTGGCCTATACAATTAAGTTATGAAAATTGTCGTGTGATTATTAAATTCTAAGTTTTATTATGAAAAGTAGGTTTAAAATGATTCATGGTAGTAAGATGCGATATACCATTAGATAAATATCTCTAGATTTTTATGACAACCATGATTAAAATGAATTTACAAAGATTAGACTTCAGACATTTTTTTAAAATGATTTTTATATTTAAAACGACTTTCTTTATTTTAAATTGATTTTTTTATAAAAACATTATTTAATTGGTTCTTTCGAGTAAAGTCGATTGTCGGTATAAGAATTTTGTCTTTCGTATTTATAAGTTCTGGTGCGTAATGATTTTCATTATGTGTTTCTTTTGTCGTGGTATGCCTGTTGATTTTTTTTTCGTTTGTGTTTTCACTCGGTACATATATGTATCCTTTCTTTCAAAGGATTCTTATGTTATTTGATCCACGTCTATTTGCATATGTGGAATTCCCTATATGTATTCTAGCCATGATTCGATATTCGTTTGTTATCCTATTCGATAGTTCGTAATCTTTAGAATTTGTTGATACCGTCGGGTCGTGGAAGCTTTGGTGTGATTGTGGGAATGGGCTAATTGTCCAACAATAAGGTCGTGATATTATGTCATGAAAAGGTGGTTAGGATATCAATGGAAGGTGATGAGATACTTCGGGTTCAAGGTGGACGTACTCAAAGAGTCGCGAAAACCTTATTGAACACGAAGGTAGATGAACCAAAAGTGAGTGATACTTCGGTCGTACGAGATTTTGTTGATATGTTCTGAAAGACTTGTCAATGACCACCGCAACGACAAGTTGAGTTCAGCATAAATTTAGTTCCTGGAGCGACGCTAGCCGCGAAGTCTCCATATCGTCTAGCACCCTTAGAAATGCAAGAATTGTCTGAACAACTTCAAGAGTTGCAAGACAAAGGTTTCATACGACCTAGTCATTTTCCGTGGGGAGCACCAGTGTCATTTGTTAAGAAGAAAAGCATGGAGTTCATTTGAAGTTAGTGTTGGAATTACTGAGGAAGGAGAAGTTATATGCCATGTTTTCTAAGTGTGAGTTTTGGTTGGAAGAAGTGCATTTTTTTGGTCACGTGGTCAACCATAACGTAATCACTTGGACCCGAGTAAGAGTAAGGCAGTGAAGAATTAGGAAGCACCTAAGACACCATCCGAGATATGATTATTCTTAGAATTGGCAGGTTACCTACCTACGTTTCATCGTAAACTTTTCTAAGATTGTTAAACCTATTACTTCCCTAACTGAGAGGAATCAGAAGTATGAGTGGGGCGCAGAACGAGAAAAGGCTTTCCAGACTTTGAAGAATGATTTGTGTGACGCTTCGATAAATTAAATGTAGTGGTTGATGCGTTGAGTAGAAAGGGAGAGTGAAACTAAGACGAGTAAGATCAATGTCCATGACTATCCAGTCAGGTGTTAAAGACAAGATATTGGCTACTACAAGTGAGACGCCCAAGGTAGAGAACGCGCCAGCAGAAATGCTGCGTGACATGGACCAACAAATGGAAAAGAGGGCAGATGATGGTTAGTACTTTATGGATTAAATTGTATAGTGAGTATGAGTATGAAATTCGCTACCATCCAGGTAAGGTAAATGTGGTGACTGATGCGTTAAGTATGAAGAAACGAGTGAAACCTAGGCGTGTTCGAGCGATGGCTATGACCATTCAGTATGGTGTAAGAGGAATGATATTGGCAGCCCAAAGTGAGGCGTTCAAGCAAGAGAACGTACTCGCAAAAAGATTACGTGGTTTAGATCAACAGATGGGAAGGAAAGAAGACGAGAGTTTGTATTTTATGGATCGTATTTAGGTTTCATTGGTAGGAAGTGTAATGGATGAGGCCCATGCATCAAGATACTTGGTACATCCGGGAGCGGATAAGAAGTACTATAACCTTCGGGTGGCCGGGAATGAAGAGAGATATTGCTATCTACGTTAGTAAGTGTTTGACTTGTGCAAAAGTGAAGGCTGAGCATAAAAGACCTTCGGGTTTATTGCAACAGCCTGAGATACTTGAGTGAAAATGAGGTAGAATCACCATGGATTTTATCACTAAATTTCCACGGTCAAAGTAGTGGGTATGATATGATTTGGGGTGATGGTCGATAGACTAACCAAGTCACCTTATATTTCTAGCTATACGAGATGATTACAAGAGGAGAAGTTGGCAAGGATTAATATTTATGAAATAGTAGCAAGGAATGGAGGTCCGGTGTCGATCATCTCAGATTGAGATGGGAGATTTACTTCGTAGTTTTGGCAGACGCTGCAGAAAGCATTAGGAACACAACTAGATAGTGTACGGCTTATCATCCTCAAATGGATGGACAAAGTGAGCATGCGATTCGGACTTTGGAAGGTATGTTGAGGGCGTGTGTGATTGACTATGGTGGTAGATGGGGTGTCCACCTACCGTTAGCTGAGTTATCTTACAACAACAGCTATCATTCGAGCATTCAGTATGCTTTGTTTGAAGCCTTGTATGGGAGGAAATATAGATCGCATGTTTTATGGGCAGAGATTTGAGAAAGTAGTTTGATTGGACCTGAATTGGTGCAGGAAAAGTGGTTAAAATAATTTTGTAAGGTCGGGAAGTCATTCAAATAATTTTTGTAAGAAAAGTGGTTAAAACAGTAAAAACAGTAAATACGGGTCAGAATTAGGTCATGTTTGTGAGGGTGAAACCCTAACTTAAAAGTGGAATTAAGCTTAGCCCTTCTACAGTAGTTAAGTTCCATATGTCTATTGATAATCCTGTGAAAATTAGCCTCTGAAAGCATGTCTAAGTATGGTAGTTAGAGTGATATATTTTGGTGTGCAATCAGATCCGAATTAGGACAGTTTTGAAGTTTGATTTTATTTGAGTTAGTTACACATGTAAGTAATACCTGGGAATCACAAGGTAGTTAATATACTCATAAATGAACATGGGTGATTTTTGGTATAAATTATGAAGGTCATTAAGTAAGGGTTTTGAGTACGTAAAGAGACACTAAAATTCTGCAATTCTGATTTAATTATAAGTAGCTAGTGTAAAGTGTTAATGAGATGGTTAAGGTTGGGCATGGTGTCGGGGTGACCCATGATGGTTAATCAAACCCTTAGACATCCATCATATGAGTGTTACATGGACTTGAGCTTTTAGCTTGGTCGCGTGTAACACGTTTGTGTTTGTATTGTGTAGCTTGTGTTGATATTGTTTGGAAGCTGCTTGTGCATCAGGTAAGCTTCATAGTCCCTCTTTTACATTGCTTTTAAATTGGGATGGAAATGATGCAAATGGATTTGAAATGTTCTAATTACTGTGATTATGTGTCTTTATTTTGAAAGTGTATGGACTTTACTTGGTTATTATATGTTACGTGCTAAATGCTTATGTGTATTTGGATCGAGGGTAACGTTCCTACTCATTTGTTGTGATATCGAGATCGAGGGTAACGTTCCTACCCATTTGTTATGATATCGGGATCGAGGGTAACGTTCCTACCCATGTGAAGTGACGATTTTAATGGATCGGGGGTAACGTTCCTACCCAATTGTTGATATTTGTTGGATCGAGGGACACGTTTTGTTCTCATGCTCGTTTTGGTTACATTTGCATGCTAGCTTGTATGATAGTGAAGTAATTGTCCTGTCATATTTGCATTACTCATAGTAATTGTTTATAAGCTTTGAATTTCGTGTCTTAAACCTATGACTCTCACCAACTTTTATGTTGACGTTTTAAGCATCATTTTCAGGTAACCATCTTGAGGATGTTGAAGTTAGGAAGAGTGGCTAGTGAGACCGTAGGCTTGCATGCGGAGTCATTCACCTAGAGATTTTATTTATGTCATTTGAATTGTTTGATACTTGGTTGTTATTTGATTGTTTAGACTTTTGGAGTATGTTTCCTTGTGGTATGACTTTGCTATCGTAATGCAAGACTCCTTTATCTTGTGTTAGATATTGTCATGACACATTGTGTCTCATTTGTTTATCTATTTTATTTAGTTCTCTCTATTGTTGACACAATTGTGTTGTGATGATATCCATGATGTTACGCCTCGTGTTTCCGCCTAGGCGGGGTGTGACAGAATAGATAACTTTTTGATCGTTCAGTGATAAGAGGTTGTTGTGTTAAATTGTTGTTTGTTTTAAGTGAATGAGACTTAAGATTACACGGGATTTTACAATTCTTGATAAAACCGAGAAAATAATTGAATACTTTACGGGATTTTACAAATCACAGAAAACCCGTATAAATCTCCAAGGCAATAAGGTATAAATCTCCAAAGGTAAATGTATAAGTCACCCAATTGTAACGTGTAAATCACCTTAAGAAAGCTTGTATAAATCGCCTTTTAGAAGATTGTATAAATCGCCGGATTGAAAACAGTATAAATCGCTGGATTTTGACTTAGGTATAAATCGCTGGATTTTGACTTAGGTATAAATCGCTGGATCTTGACACACGTATAAATCGCTTGATTTTACTCACGTATAAATCGCTTGATTTTACTCACGTATAAATCGCTGAATCCAAAAACGTATAAATTGCCAACTTTGACACACGTTTAAATCGCCAGAACTGCACACGTATAAATCGCCGTATACCCAAACGTATAAATCACCGGATTCAACACGTATGAATCGCCGGAATCAAACACGTATAAATTACCGAATTCAATACGTATAAATTGCTGAATTCAAACAGTGGGTATAAAAAACCGTCTTCAAACACTTCAAATCACTTAAAAACACAAATTTTGACGTTTTTACTTAAATTTTCTTGTACAACTAGCTATTCTAACCCTAGTAGAAGCATAAAAACAAAACTTTATGATTTTTAACAAAAAAATTTCCGGATTAAGATTTTGGACACAAAAACAAGTTCGAACCAAAAATGATTAAAAAGATGAAGAATTTTGATGTTTTCAAAGTTATGCTTTTAAACCTAGCTAATACTAAGATAGATAAATAAGAAAGTACTAATTTTATGGTATTTAAACACACAAAAGATGAAATCTTTTGTTATTTGTTCGAACCAAACGCACGCTAGAACAAGAAAAGAAAAACGCACATACAACCAAACTATATCACCCCATAGCTCTTGATACAAATTAAAGAATACTAGATTATCTAAACTCACAATCAAATGTATGAAAGAACTAGATAGAGAAAGGATGGATGAACACTTCTAAAGAGAGAAAGGAAAAAGGAAAAAGGAAATATTAGATTAGTGAAATTGAGAAAAGTAAACAACCAACCCTCTCCAAGGTGTGGAGAGGGGTATAATACTCTAGAGTGGCTGACCATATGGACCCTTGATGGGATTTCCATGGGCCTTGGGCTTTACTAGCCTATTTAGTTTCCCAATATTACTTTACGAATTACCAAACGATATAATGGAAGTGACCAACACTTTTCGTGATCCTAACATAATATGTTTCATTGTCGCC